>JAVFBZ010153593.1:0-18846 GCA_032466195.1 Katharina tunicata
TGATCTACACGTCCTTGAATACCATCAAATTTACATTGATATTTGGGTTTTGCGTTTCTTTTTTTGAAGAGTGTAGTAACTTTGGACCTTTTCAAGTAACACAATGACCTGTTGGTTTGATTTTACCTCTGGAAAAAAAACCAGGGAAACGGTCATTAATGTTTCGATTTAATTAGCTGCTATAAGTCCCCCGACGTGTTATTCAAGGAATACCTCACTAAAATGTGGTGGTAAGGGTTTTATATTTCGTCCAAACAGCTTAGAACAATTGTTAACTGAAATATTAAGTATCTATTTTAATCGAGTTCAACATGCAGTTGTGCATTGTTTTGTGCTTATTTAGTATTTATATATTCAGTTAGTGTTTAAAGTCGTACTTATGAATATTTTGCTAAATTCATAACTTTGCGAATTCGGTGTATTTTTGAAAATCAAAGAGAAGCTAGACTTCAGTATCCGCAACAGCAGGAGCAATGTTAACTATTTTTATTTCATAGACAGTATACGCTTGCTTAGAGATGATTCCCTATTGGCAATGTACGACATAAAATAGTATCGGTCTCTTAAAAGCTGCGTTTTGATTCTGAAGTGGACGAATCTCCGAAAACTTATTAATTTAAGTTATTAGGAAGAATCAAATACAACAGAAACGCAGCTAAGTTGTTTGATGTATATATTTAAATCGATTTTACGTTAAAATATTGATTTAAAGTTTGGTCAATGACGGCGGCAAATAAGCCTACCGGAGGAAGACAATACCATCGACTTCAATTGTACAAACAATGACTAGAGACAAAGCACTGCCAATACAAAATACGAGGCAAAAAAACCCCAAAAAAGCAATGTATAAAATGCAGACTAGAAGACTAACCGCCATTTTATGTGCAACGTAGAACTTTCAAACAAGGAAAACTAGTGTGGATATCGCCTAATTTTGAGCTCTAATAGAACAATATTAATTATTGATTTATGATATAAATGATATAAATTTAACTACACCCCAGGTCTATTCGATTTCGTATCCATTGAACCGCCGTTCATCAAATACCATTAAATAGACCATTCCGTGGAAAATAACGGCGAAATGATTATACGCTCGTACGCAGTGTAAAATACTGCAACACAAATATGTACGTCTTCTGATGGAGTACAGTAAGCTACATCAAAAATATTCATTTGGGGTGAAATTGGTAGATTGTCGTTATCATCGAATCGTCTATATATCTTTTAAAATAACGGTTAAGAAATATACACTCACCTGATACAAAGTACATTAAAAATGAGTTGCCCATATTCCACATTTATTGGAAAACTTTGCTAGGTATGCTCAATCAGTTGGTAATGAGAACGATTTTTTCTTTGATCTTCAGCCGAACAAGGATAAGCCTACAGTTTTCGTCAAGATTGGCCGCCTAGAACAAAAGCAAAGCCTAGGGGCGAATTTTAATTGACAATTTGTTATTTTGGTTTCCGATGAAACAAGGTAGGGTCAGCGTCATTTTCTACTTTTGTGTCATCTATAGGAAGAATTGCGTAATCTGTATTTTCCTGCTTATGGCCACATGCCAAGTGGGCACAAACTCATGATTTCGGTTAAACATGTGTTACACAACATGCAGCCTTCTGTATAATGATAGCTTGTGTTATGAGATATAACTGCATTAACTGGCTATTGAACCAGATTTAATTCTATTTTATGTTCAGGGCCCTGTGGCTTTTTCCAACAAACAACTTGCTTCTTTGCTCAAATGACATATAAAAACCTGATTTGATTGCGTGTATTACGTAAGTAATTGATTCTATTGAGCTTGAATGTGATGAAAATGGACCGATTTTATTTTCTCTATTCGTCATAATTACATTGATTATCAACGTTCTTTTGAAAATATCTCAACTGATCCTTCCAAGGCAGCTTTTCTTTTTTGAAGGATATTTTAAAAATTGTTCCATTATACATAATTATATCTTAAAACTGCACAGTGTTTTTACAGAAAAAAAGGTAAAGGACACACACTTCCGATACTGAGTGTGATGCAGATTAGCCTGGTCGTAATATTTACTTTTCGGGAAATCCAACATTCTGGAAAGATGCATTTTATCTTTATTTCAACACTCTGGCGAAGGGCAGTATTTTTTCAGATTATATTCATGGTGTCATACTTAGCACTAAAGGAACATTTTCTTTCCAACAGCAAAAGCACAAAAGTGACTACACGCTCTACAGTTGTGTAAGAGTCGCTGTCTACTGGTGAAATACAGCGCCACATATAATTAAAATATCCTTGAGCACGGCGTTATACAAAAATCAGTCAATATCTATTTCATGCACATCAACACGCTCCGCTGTCAGATTTAGCAATGAAGGAACATTATCTTTCCAACAGCAAAAACTCTAAAGTGACTACACATTTGATAGTTGTGTAAAAATCGCTGTCTACTGTTGGTATACAGCGCCTTCATATAAGTGAAATGTCCTTGAGCACGGCGTTAAACAGCATTCAATCAATCAATCAATGTTTATTTCCTACACAACCACACTGTCCGCAGATGAGTGTCGAATAATGTAGAGAAGGAGAAACTCCAACCAGCAAGAATTCCTTGTTTTCTTATTCCATATTACATTGCTTAGATGTCTCCATTTTTTCAGCCATTGAAGACTTTCACTAATATCTTAGAAAATAGCCTTAAGGAAAAAACACTGGTGAAAAGTACAACCTCAGTCTATTAGACAAAATATACGTTTTAATAAAGTCGTATACAATATTCGTGGAAGAGACCTTTCAATATCAAGAGAAATAAATGACTTTTCCTGTAATCTCAGTATGTCTATATAGTCTGCCTAAATTAAAAATAGCCTAAGGGAAATATATTCTGTAAGGTATTAAAGAGAGTTTCAAATCAGGCTATATAGACTTTTCCCACGCATTTGGTGTTTGTTATCTTGACACCTTTGTTTTTGCTGTGGCTCTCTAAATAATGAGATTGTGAAAGAATTCAACTTAATCTTTCTTTACTCAATCGCGGGTGGCTGCGTGAGAGCCTTTTATGCCCTGGTGCTCTCTTAGCTAAGGTGCATCAGGAAGCTGATTTTTTAAATGTTGGCCTGTTGTTCGTCCTGTAAATTACTTGTGGCGTATTTTACGTTGTCGGCGTCGCTTAAGGTGGTTTCTTTCACCCACTGAGCTGGTACGCCGTCATAAAAATGAATAACTTTAAGTACGGCGCAAAACCTAAACCAATCAATCAATCCCCTACTCAATAAAAGAAAGACTCAATTGCTCGTTTAAAGAAATACTCATTTTCTAAGCTAGTATCCTCTTCATCTGTAGATATCATTATAGAATACTGGCTGAAAGAAAATAGCTATCACTCTTTTTATATACCAACCAGCAAGTATTCTGTGTTTGAGAACATAAATCCATCTGACGGTCCGTCGAGAATGTACACCAAAAGGACAGAACAAGGAAGCAACTGTTTACTTTACGTTATCCGTGTCATTTTCAACTGATCGATATATTTTTTAAAGCGCCGTCCTTAATATTCAACTCGCACGGAATTGTACATAAACATTTATACAACAAAATATATATGCCAGTACCAGATCATCAGAATAACCCAAAATAACAAACACATTTGTGGATGATATCTAGATAAAAAAAAAGACACGATTTCACTGTCCTAATCCCTGCTTATCGTAGAGAAAGATTCGCAGCCTTTTTCTGGATTAATCAATTCGTTCGTTCTACCGTGAGCCTATGTAGCTCAGTCGGTTAGAGCTGCTAGCCAGAGACCCGAGTTTGAATCCCGGTGGAGCCATGTACTGTATTATTGAAGAACAACAGGAATGACAAACACAAATAAAGATTCGCTTAGCTTCAGGGCACTTCAATGCCAACGGTGGAGTTCACTCAAAATACCCAGAGCAGACGGATTGTCCCTAACACACCCAATGAGTACAAATGGGATAAGTATTGTCCAATAGCTCGGCCCTCCTGCTTAATCCTCGGTTACTGTAAGGGAATGTAGTCTCCAAAAATGACACTTTGTCGCGCAGTTCAGTGAAAATAGTTTGTACTGCGAAGGCGAAATTTCATTTTTTTTTTTTTTTGTAATCTCGAGAATTAAGGAACAATAAAAGCGTTCCTGACTGTAATTGGTATGCAATTATTTTCTGGCAATGGGAACTTACTATCCATACACAGTACATCACCAAACAAATCCATACGTTACATTTCCTGAATAAATCAGTTCCTGTTTGATTTATAGCTTCCTTGAATCAGTTACTGACTTTAATTGGCTCATTTCCATTCAGGGCAAAGCTGTATTATAAATAAGAGCTTAAATCGTGGTTCATATATATGCCACTTTCTGCATATCAATCGAATTTCGGGCTTGGTGCCAAAATAAAAGAGAAGGCAACAACGCAAAATTCACATTTTGGAAGGTAACATTATAATCTTTGTGTAGAATTTTGTTTTCATTCTCGGAATGGAAATCAGTGGATACCTAAATATGACCTTATTATTGTAAATATAGTGATTAGATTTTAGATTGCAGTTCAAACATGTGTCAATTGACACCCTGACCAAAATTTACCCTTGCCCTTATTGTCTCGCATAAAATTGATAATTATGCCCGGCAAATACCTCCCATGAGCTGAATATCGTATTGATAAATCGCCATATTTTGCTCAATTATCTACCTCCTCAATCTTCTTTTCCATTAGTACCGCTATTGTCAACGCTTTTTTCTTGGAATCTTGGAACAAGATATGGAAATTGCCCGGTAATATGTAGTTGGCCTTAGTCTACAATGTCTAGGTAACTTCGGTTGGCACTTGCCCTTGGCGCAGTCAGTCCATTAGGCGTATGTAATCAAGGACGATGACGCCTTTCGATTTCTTTGTGTGGTTACATGTGCACAAACTAGTGGTGAAAAAAAATAATTCCAATCTGAATAGTCCGAATTTTCTATTGTTTTAAATCTAAAAAATATCAATTATAACACTAAAAAACGTCATAACACAAGAATGAATTTCGGACGGATCAAAACAATTATTTGAACCTGAGGATAACGGCTCCGTCAATTCAACCACTGGTCAAAACTCTGAGCACAACTTTAATAGCTGCTATGCCAATCAATGGGGGGAAATTGACTGTTCCATCGACGAACTATTTACATTTAAGCAAATCTATATTTTCTTTTTAGAGCCTTTAGCAGCTGGACTGTAATTGACATCTGAGACTTAGAGTCTAATTCCGATTGATTGTACATCCTTCACGATAAATTAGAAATACCGCAAGAGAACTCTAAGATTGCAATTAGAGATACTTACGATTTCCTAGTCGAAGTATAACAAGCTAAATTGTACCTACTAAAACTGTAATTGTATGAATGGCATATTAATGATGAGAGTAGTTAAGGTTTGTGTAGACCTAGGACCACATGTTGGTCCTACCTTTGTCATTGTATATGATATAATACTTTTTCTCGAGATGTGCCTTAAGGTTATCCAGAACATCTCGAGATTCAGGTCTATCTAGAAACTTGTCTCTGAGAATTGATCTAGAACATGAGATCATTTATTGACTTTAATTAGTCAATATCCATGTGCCAGTGTGATTAATCTTGACAGAAATATATGAACTAACAATAACAATTATAAGACGTGACCCAGTTCGGATGATGTGTTTAATAACCGGAGATGATTTTGATACTATAAACAAAAATGTATAATAAAACAAATACATAAAACATGCTGTTAAGAATTCGGAAGGTTGAACACGGTAATTAGTACATGCTAATTTTGTACTTTTATTATTTTGGCCTTACATTTTTTTGGGAAATGACAAAAACCGAAATGAATGATTTACAAATTATTATTTTTTTTTATATTTTCTTATTTGATGGGTGTTTAACATTTTTCTCATGTGTATTTCACTTATGTGACGATATTGCGTTACCGGGATTTGTAGGCAAACGGAAGAAACCTCGTACAAAAACTACGACCCACCGGAAATCTTCCGTTGTATACATTAGCTCACAATCATATTTTGTATAGATATATTTGGGGAATAGCCTCAATTGTGACCGATCTAATAGCTCTATGCAATTCACGGGCGAGTAACAACTGGACGACTCCTTTTTATGTCAATATAATACCGAGTCTACTTGTGGAACGACACCCGTTTGTAAACGTTTAAGAGTGTCCATCGACCATTCTGCTTTACCATTACTATATCAAAACGACACGCAATTAAAACTATTCCGATTGACTTTGCCGCCAGAATTTTTAATGTGTTTAGTAAGGTCTTCTGTTCCGGTGTGGGAAATAAAAGTGAAGTGTTTCTTTTCATCACTGTTCCAAAGTCATTCCTGAGCAACATAATGTTATCCCCCACTGACCGCGGTTCAAGGATATATTGGTATCCTTTACTCGTAGACTTGCATGGCGACAAGTACACAAATTACAATGTTGTTTGGATGTAGTTTGTTCTGTTGAAGCTATCAACAGTCGTGCTTGGGATTAGAAGTAAAAGGAACTTTGTGACAGTTTATATCCAGATGTGACAACACCATTCAATTTTACGAGGTTTGCGTACATGTTAATGTACACGAGAGACGCCACTTACAGTGTCAAATTTAGTGCTAGTCATAGTCTAGCAATTCTCCTTAGTCTGGTACCTATCAGTAAATAAATGATCAACAGCCAAGATGTACCACTGCTGTAAAACAGTTTCAGTTACAATTAAGTCAGGAATGACCCTTTCGCTGTCATTTACATAATCTACCACAATTGTCCAAAATAACTTTTATGCCCCTATGTGTATCATTGAACAATTGAATTATGATACAGAAAAATACTCTCAACACTAGATTTTCTTGACTGAAACGGCGCGATTTCAACATGCTTTAAACTTTATAATATTTGACCACGAGCAAAATTTTCCATCAAAGTTTTTAATTCACAACAAAATAAAAACTCATTCTCCTGTTCTATTTTACAAGAGGGACACATTTTACACACTCTATAATCTCTAAGGGCGTTATTATATCTACCGGCTTTATATTAAGACTATGTTAACCACTTATCAAAGGTACAAGTTAGTGAAACATTCATGGCCTATGCATGTCTAGTTTACAATATATTGCTCTATGCCAGTAGTTGCACCGTTGAGATTAGAGTACTATAAAAGTTATACTCATTAGTAATTATTCCCTTGGTGTTGGATAGCGGAGTCAATTTTTTGGTTGTTGTTTTTCTTTCTTTATTTTTGTTTTGTCTGCTTTTACGCCTTATTAAACTGTTTAAGTCCTACTACAAGTAAGATGGCTAATGCAGCCTTACCGATGTCCCTGGAATCGTGCGAACAAATTACTTCAGCGCTGAAATTAATTAGAACCATTTAAACGATATATTCTGACATATGCCAATTGTGTCTAGGTTTAACTTAGTTTCACTTAATTCGATATTGATTTTTTTGTTCAATAACTTTAGTTCTTACAAAGACATGACGACTGAGATGGATTTTCAACTTCTGGATATATTGGTAAGAAACGTCGCTTACCAATATATCGAGAAGTTGAAAATCCATCTCAGTCGTCATGTCTTTGTAATTTACCCAGCTTCTAAATGCCACTCATACAAGAACTTTAGTTCTGTAAATCATAATATGAGAATAGAAGTCGCCATGATTTGGAAAAAAATGCATCTTACTTATTGTAAAAAATTATCTATAGCCAATCATTATTAGGGCACATGGATATTGTAATTTTATTTAATTGCTGTCCTAAGACAGTTTCGTGCGTCCCCACGTTTTTCTTTTCGTCAAGAAAAATCCAACATTCATTTATCATTTTGGAGTGTACATATCGGGCTTCTAGTAGCTGAAGACAGTTCGATGTCGCCAGTCGACCAAGGTTCATCGGTTATTTTACGAAAATATATGTTCGACCAATGTTCAACTAGTAAAACAGCAGATCAATGTCACCAAAAGAAAGAAAAAAGAAAGAAAAAAATAGCTATGATAATGTAAATTCAGTTTTGACATTGTACATTTTGATATATTTTATTAAAGAATCGGAATTGAAACTAAACTCATTTCAATTCAAACCGATAACATATTAATCAACTTCAGTCTGAAATATAGGCCTTATGAAATATTTAAATACTTGGTGTTTATCCATTAAATAAATAAAGTTTTTGTCATCATAAGTATAATTGTGCACCTTCAATGACACTGTCGTCTGTGCGTAGATCTAGGCCTTAACTAAATGAAAGTAAAATGCAGTGTATCTCACACTGTGATGTTCCAATTCAAAAGTAATCACTTTCAAATGTGTATATAAATATTCTAGCACAAAAATCCAAACAGCTCCCGTAATTGAAAAGCATTCTATTAGCGTCACTATTGTTTGTTAAAATGTTCCGCATAGAGAATATAGCCTTTTTAATCAGTGTATAATCGTATTTATCCCAGTTAAATAAGAAATGACATTTGTCGGACGACGGTACAACATGTACATAGAAAGGTCATTTAGCATTTCACGAAGCTATTTCCTTACCAAATGAGCTGAAGCCTTAAGCTGATCCAGAAACTCTTTCATATCCTTTCAGTTGTAAAAGCTATCTAAGTGTAACCCAGCTCACAGCTTACTACTAACATCTCACATCTCTCAGACGCAGGTGTCAAATTTGCTAGGTGAAACGTTGCCCGGCTACATCACCTAGCGAAATGAGTGAACCATCAGTTAAAATTTAACACGTCATGATATTCGCGATCTGAATAAAGATTCTTTTAAATCCATTGTATATTTTTACCATGTATTTCCTGTAGTTTCAACTATGCTAAATGGAAACCTAAAGCAGTTTGTGGTGTCCTGCTATGTGTCGTGTGATTCTCTAGTTCTTTGTCGTTGTTTCATCACCAGTGTCGTGCTGGGCTGGTGTATTTTAGAGCTTACGAATAGTTTAAGTAGCATTGCAAGTCTAAATGACATATAGCGTTCTGGTTGGTGCAAAACTTGTAGCAAGCAATCAAATGTTTCCGGCTTTTCTACTTTTTCGAGAAAAAAAAACTATGTAAGAGGGGATATGGTAACGTTGCATTAGTTCTAGTTTATAAAAAAGACAACACGGTTTAAGGTGATAGTGCACACTCTAGAGAAATACTGTGTAGATTTTGATGATATTTGCACTTAAGATCAGGAGTGCACGGACAAATCCAAGCACACTTTTATTTTGTTGCAATTGTAACCAGTTGCTGTGAAAACGGCGGCAATCTTGGATATTGTGGCATGCATTTTACGAACCAGATCCTAATGAAAGTTTCAAATGTCATCTTTTTATCATCTGAACTATGCAAGGAGCAAATATTTTAGATAAAATTATAAAACTTACAAAATTTTAGTAAATGTTATGCCATCTCACCTTAATAGATAATACACCACGTTGATATGATACACACCCAGTGAAAACAAATACTTGTATGAAGCGGCTTGGCTAGACATACTATTGAATAAACAACGACGAATAACTTATACATTTTGGCATTCAAGCTTTCGAAAATCTCTTAAATTCTTTCTGGTAATTTTTCGTTCACAACGTAGTTAATTACACAAGCATATTACCAAGTTAGTTTAATTATCAGAATTCCCAACGCTTTCTTCAGATTTCCGTAAACTGTTTTTCTACGTGTGACCATGAGAACCATATATTGTATCTTTGTCTGGATTTAAATCTGCATCTGAATTTCATGTTGTCTTTAATGTTTGATTAGGTTTTACACCGTACTTAATGTAATCTCACTCATAAGACGGCGCGCCAGCCTATGCGCCGTAGGAAACCACCGACTCAGACATCACAGAATACATTATACTCCATTTACATGGCGAAAACCAGTACACCACAACAAATCGGCTTCCTAATGCACCTTAGCTTCTTCCTGTGTTAAATATTGACAGTAATCTAATAAACCTTGTTATAATCTTATTGGATTCTTATTGGACCTCCATTGACATGGGCATTACCTGTGGGCCATGTAACTGTTTATTTTGTCCTCCAAAAACAATTAGGTTTTTGTGTACGTAAGTTTCAAAATTTATAATTACGACATTAAAGGAGGACGAGGGCTATTTGTCATATTTGCCCGCTAATGTCGCAAAATATCTACAATATTTCTGACTAGGTCGTAATCTTGAAGATTGCGACATTAACAGAGAATTGCTAAATTAGCAGGCGCTTTAACAAATATCATTATTAAATATCGGTTTAAAAAAATATACACTCGCCTGATACAAACTATATTAAAATTAGTTAGCTGTTTTAAGAAGAGGACTAACAATCAAGTTAGGGACAGCAAATAGGGTCCACAACACCACATAACACATTTATTGGGAAAGATTGCCTGGTTTGCTCAATCAGTTGGTAATGAGAACGATTTTATTATTTTATTTTAAACCAAACAAAGAATGGTCGACTGTTTCATCAAGATTGGGGACATAGAACAGTAACACACCCTAGAATGCACATGTTAATTTACAATTTGTTATTTTGGTTTTGGATGATACAAGGTATATCGTTAAGGTCTTAGAACATCCAACTAACGGACAGAGCACATCACAGGTAGATGGAGCAAACTAAATTGATTTATTGAGGGAATTGTAAATAACAAGAAGATGAGTGTCTTTTTCTGCTAGTATGTCATATATAGGAAGAATTGCGTAATCTTTACTTTCCTGCCTTCGGCCACAATGCCAAGTGGGCTCAAACACATAATTTGGGTTAACCGGACAAACCTAAGTGTAATGGAAAATGAAACTGTCTGTGTAAAGGTATCGTTTTATTTGAGATATAATTCCATTAATTAAATTGGCTATTGAACTAGATTTATTGTCCAAACAGTATCCCCTTTGTACCCCATGTGTACCCTAATCTATGTCAATTTGTTATTTAACAATGTTTTATGCTCATGGCCTTATGGCTTCTTGCAACAAACAGCTTGGTTATGTGGTCATATTACATTAAAAAGACTGATTTGATTTGAGGGATACCACGTAATTAATTGATTTTATTGAGCCTGAATATAAAGAAAATGGTCTGAGTTTATTTTCTCAATACGTCATAATTACATTGATAATCAAATTTCTTTTGAAAATATCTCCACTGTTCCTTCCAAAGTTGCTTTTCGTTTTTGAAAAAAAAATGTATTTGTTCCATTATTTATAATTATATCTTAAAATCGTCCGGTGCTTTTGCAGTAAAACAAGGTAAAGGACACACACCTCCAATACTGATTGCAATGCAGATTAGTCTTGTGGTTGATATTTACTTTTCGAAGAATCTAACATTCTGGAAAGATGCATTTTATCTTTATTTCAGCCCTGTGACTAAGGGCAGTATTTTTCCAGGTTATATTCATGGTGTCTACTTAGCACTGGAGGAACATTATCTTTCCAACAGCAAAAGCACTAAAGTGACTACATGTTCTATAGTTGTGTAAGAGTCGCTGTCTACGGGTGAAATACAGCGACACATATAAGTGAAATATCCTTGAGCAAGGCGGAAAGCAACAATCAGTCAATATCTAGTTCATGCACATCAACACGCTCCGCTGTCAGACTTAGCAATGAAGGAACATTATATTTCCAACAGCAAAAACTCTAAAGTGACTACACATTTTATAGCTGTGTAAAAATCGCTGTCTATTGTTGGTATACAGCGCCATCATATAAGTGAAATATACTTGAGCACGGCGTTAAACAGCAATCAATCAATCCATCAATGTTTCCTACACAGCCACACTGTCCGCAGATGAGTCTCGATTAATGTAGAGAAGGAGAAACTCCAACCAGGAAGAATTCCTTGTTTTCTTATTCCACATTACATTGCTTAGATGTCTCCATTTTTTCAGCCATTAAAGACTTTCACTAATTTCTTAGAAAATAGCATTAAGGAATAAACACTGGTGAAAAATACAATCTATGTCCATTAGACAAAATATACGTTTCAATAAAGTCGTATAAAATATTCATGGAGGAGAACTTTCAATGTCAAGAGAAATAAATGACTTTTCCTGTAATCTCAGTATGTTTATATAGTCTGACTGAATTAAAAAGAGCCTAAGGGAAATATATTCTGTAAGGTATTAAAGAGATTTTCAAATCAGGCTGTTTAGACTTTTTCAACGCATTTGTTGTTTGTTAACTTGACACCTTTGTTTTTGCTGTGGCTCTCTAAATAATGAGATTGCAGATCAATACATTTCTCAGGCTTGTTTTTTTTACTATGTTCGTGATTTAAGATGTAATCTGATCTGACGTCTTGCGAATGTGAAGCAATTCATCTTAATCTTCCTTTACTCAATCGCGGGTGGTTGCACGAGAGCTGATTTTTGGCCTGTGTTGGCCCGTTTTTCGTTCTGTAAATTACTTGTGGTATATTCTACGTTGTCGGCGTCGCTTATGGTGGCTTCTTTCACCCATTGGGCTGGTACGCCGTCATAAAAGTAAATAACTTTAAGTACGGCGCAGACTAAATCCATCAATCAATCCTCTACTCAATCAAGGACATTTTCAATTGCTCATTTAAAGAAATCCTCTTTTACTAAGTCAGTGTCGTCTGGATCTGTAGATATCATACCGGAATGCTGGCTTTACCAAAATAGCTATCACTGTTTTTATATACAGCCAGCATGCATTCTGTCTTTGAGAACATTAATTCTTCTGATGGCCCATCGAGAATGCTTACCAAAAGAACAAAACAAGGAAGCAACGGTTTACTTTACATTAATAATGTATTTTTAGTCTGTTCGATATCTTTTCTAAAGCGCCGTCTTTAAGTAGGCGCTTAAAGCTGTTGTTTAGATGTGGATGCCATTATATATTTAAGAGATGAAACGACTAAGGAACTCCGCACAAATGACTAAGATGAAGCATTCTTGACTGATTTTGTTGGCAATTTACTTTTGCTTTGGGTTGAAATAAGACAAAACAACTATCTCTATATTAATACTAAGAAGGTAAAAGTTAAACCATCTATTAAACGATGCGTTGTCATTATCGAATCTTTATCGATGCTCATGTTTGCAATTTTCTATGAACAGGTAAAACGTGACGTTTTGTGATTTTTTTCTCCCTCGATATAAATTTAAAAAAAGAATATTACACATACAAGCTTCGCGTCTTGAGGGTTATCATTTCAACTTCTCACTCTAACCATATTAATGGTCTCCAAACTGCATTGTGTACTATTCTCTATTCACATTATTGTGCTGGGTTAAAATGGTAATGCCCCGAACGATTTCGGTATAAACCACTGATTCTAGATCATTAAAACGCATATTATGTAAGGATGAAAACGACCTTTAATAAATATTAGTTCGATTTCTCATAGCACTGTTCAGGTTGTCAGCACGTCAGTTCTATTTTACGGATTAGCTTAAAAAAAATGTATTATGTGGGCAATACATGATCTGTATATTAACGTTTAGAACGTCAGTCTATTGATTACAGATAAAGAACGTACCGTCCAGCTTCTAAACCACTTTCGTTTCGTTTCTGTATAGATTTCTGTCTCGATACCTACTTCACTGTGATTGTGAAACGCTGATATTAGCCAGAAGTAGTAAGATTGATGTCTACATACAGCAAAATCGATCGTAAATGTCCGTTCGGTCCAGGAATTTGTAAAAATGAAGACCAAAATATCATTCTAATAAGAGGTATCGAGTAACTGTCTATGATTGCTAAGATCGAACTAGGCGGCATGCTTCGCAAACAGTTTTGTTCTTACAATTCCGTTCTGTTCTTGGTGCATATCGAACTGTTATAAGTTTAGAAATACTTCAGACGAAATTATTTTCGGTCAATTCCTCTCAGATATCTGACCAGTACTTTCCACAAGTGGGTTATTACTACCGACATCAATGTGTTCACATTTTGATCAAATCTGGTGTTTGTTAGTAGTGGCACTAAACCTCACAATGACATTATTTGGTAGTCCACTTTGGGAACATCATGGAACATCAGCTGAATAACCCACACACCTCTTCAACTGTACAGCTGTGTTTGCAATCGAGCCAATCCATTAAAACCACCTGATGAAATTTTCCGTTTTTTATATGTATTTTTTATTATTGGTCGTTTGAACAAAGCCGGACTATGTATTGGTTTGGACGAAATTTCGCATAATAACTTGATTTGGCAAAGGTTCTTCAAAACATATCATGATCCTTTTAAGCAGGTTTTGTTTTTCTCAGGTCAATTAATATCACTGTTCTGAACGCCAGGGGGCGGTTTGATTTGCGGAATGACCTACTAGTATGTGTATCAGTGGTATTTTCCTCATATGACGGCGGGGTGTTACAACAGTACACAGCGCCACCTACACAACCAAAAGTAGGTAAAGTCACTTCAAGTTCTACTCTAGAAGCTTGAATTGTAATATTTTATTAATATCAATGTCGAAAAATCAGCGTGTAATGCATAATCAGTCAGTCTGTCGTACCGTCATTAAATCCTGTCATCTACCTGTGTCAAAAAAATAAATGTTCTGTTATATATCATTGTGGTAATATTTGATCAATGACGTTCAGTGGAAGCTGGTTGTGTTACAAGACTTGTGCAAATACTCTCAGCACATAATTCCAGACAGACTGTGTAAACATTTTACTGGCGGTATTCGCTCCACTACATGTAGTTTCCAGTAACAAGACAGTAAAAGCGTTCAATGTTGAATGACATATGATAAAGTTCCTTATATTACTATTTACCGATCATTCTAACCAATGCAACTAAAAGTAAATAGGGCAAAATATTTCCAAAAACTATTGGATTCATTCGGATTTAAAACACGGCGAATCACTAAACGTGTCATCGTAACATTAAATTATTTTCTTCTTGTTTCAAAAAATGTTTTGCAGCGAAGCTTAAATTGTAATATTTTTTATTATTATCAAGATTGAACACATATAGAAAAAACAGCCTGTAATTTACAATCAGTCAGTCTGTCGTTCCGTCATCAAATCCTGTTATCTTCATGTGTCAGAAATAAATAAAGTAACAACTGCTGCTATAGTTGTATCTGTCTGTGGTAATATTGGATTCATGACGTTCAGTTACAGGGTATTTTAAGCTTCGGTTCGTTACAGGAGCAATACGTGTCAAAACGTTTCATCACATTTATATGGGAGTAAACCAAAAAACGTAATAGTCAAATTACAGACCTCGCCAAATTGTTAACAAAACTGCCAGACTATTTTTTGAAGGATTTCCCGTTTTCCAATGAAAGCCACTTGAATTGAACTACTGTAAGAAAAAAATATGGTAGAGTGTTAGTACTATGTTATATTTATGCATTTCGTGCTGAAAGAATAACACAGCATACTCCAAAATTAATCGTAGCAAATCATAACTGTACAAATGTACAGAACAAACAGCGAATGTAGCAGGAAAAGTCCACCACACATTTTGCTTACAGTACTTCCGTTGAAATGTCTTTCAGTAACAACAGTTTAGTTAACAGCTGGGTATGGTCTATAATCTTTTTTTCCGTTCCCTTTTATAGTTGTCCTCCCTCATTGTCCTGAAACAGAAAACAAACAAAACGATGTGTGATAGGATATACTTGTTTTCTTTCGCTTGAATATTTTCCTCGGAAAATTTTGCTGATAATATTAGTGCTGTTAACCTGCATTTGTGAAAACCCGGATCCATCCTCGGAAGAAATACATATAAATACCCCTTGGTATCTAAAGGTTCCAGGTTCATGGACTGCTGATTTTTGTTACCATGAATTATTGTTTGACCTCGACCAACAGGTATTTTACCTCCTTTTTTAGATTTGTGAGCCAATTAGGGTCTCGCTAATATTAAATTGGACATAATTTGGGAAATTGCTTACAAACAATATGAAGAAAACATCAGCTGTTCATTATTTGTATGTATCTTGTACATTGTGCTGTCTTCTTACTACAATAATCCTAGACATTTTACATACCAGACAAGTCATGATACAACCTTAGCAGACAAACTTCATTCCCGTGGAATCTTAGGTATACGAGGGGTTTTTTGACGTTGACAAGCGGTCGGGTCATTAATAAGAAACAAAGGCTTCCTATAAGTGTAGAACCCACTTCCTTTCCCTACAATGCGTTTTAACAAAATTGCAAAACAAACCTTAGTCAAAAGTCATTTTTAATCCTAGATAGATACTATAAGGCCAACTCCTTCTGGATCCGTGACACAAACAGCCGCCTCCAGGTGAAATAAAAGAACACTTTGTTGGATGAAAATTGACATATTTACTTACGGTTCATATGAGCAATCTTTCTACTTTTGACAAGGAGATCCATAGGGAACTACCGGGCAAGCCTTGACACAGTCGATAGTGACAAAGTGAATGATGTCTTAATAAGAGTCACCACTTCTTTGAATTTGAATTTCAGAAAATATTATCACACCAGCGAAGAACATTGGACTGCATTACCCTGTTCCATGTCCACAGCGAAGTAAAAATTAATGTTGATAAAGATGTCCTTGGAGGGAAAAATCAGCAAATCTGCAATACATCTTGCCACTTCTTTGGATTTGAATTTTATAAGAAAGTATCACACCAGCGTATAACATTGGACTACTGTACCTTGTGTCGTGCACCGCAGTGAATAATGAGAGCCTGTTAAACTTTGGTTGTAAAGGGAATTGTCCTCTGGGATATAAATAAGGAAAGACTTAGTTTTAAGAATGCGGTAGAAAAAAAATGTCATTGGACAGTCTCAAAGATATAATACACCTTTGATGAAAGGCATCGAGACAGAAATGTTACATGTTTATAGCAGGATACTTTCGACAGTCAAATAGATAGTTTTGATGATATAGAGGTGTGTATTGAGCCAATTCCTTTGGAGAAAAAAATTCTCAAAAATCTGATAAATCTTTCTGTAGTTGTTAAGAGAGAATATCCTTATAATGTGTTATCAATACAATATTGATGATGTTCGATAACGTATATAAATCACCACTTCGTTGATTTCGAATTTAAACAAATATTATCACACCAACGTAGAAAATTGGACTACTGTAGCATGTGTCCGTTCACCGCCAAAAATAAAGGGCGTCTGTTAAACTTTCCCTTGAATGGGAATTGGCCTTTGGGATATACATATGAAAAGACTCATTTTTTACAAATGCGGTAGAAAAAAAGTTTTCATAAGGCAGTCTCCAACATATAATACACCTTAGATAGAAGGCACCGAGACAGAAATATTACATGTTTGTTGCTGAAAACTTCCAAAAAAACTTCATAATCCTTGAAGTTTTTCGACAGCCAATTAAATAGTTATGACGATACAGATGTGTGTATTGAGCCAATTGCCTTGGATAAAAAATCCGCTACTGTCATGCATCTTTCATGTACTTGTTTTTAAAGAACCCGTTCAAATTCAAACACGATTAATGAAGATGTTTATATTATATCATTCTGTCGGGTCAAAAGGCAGACAGTAAAGCAAGGAAAGGAAAGGGAAGCAGGAACTTGTTTCAAAACGTATGTAACACGTTACTTCTTTCTGAATTGCAGAAAATATTACCACACCAGCATTGAACCTTATGTCGTGCACCGCGCTCGCCTGTCTAACGTTTGCAGCACTAAATGGCTTACCTGGCGCCGGTTACTGTGTGAATTAATGTTTAAAATGAAATGATAGCCAGTAATCTCTATAAAAGTTTCTCTATTTTAATTAACGTCTGTCAGGTGTACATCAATCACATAACTTTTCAAATACTCATTCAAAAACCTCTGGTCGCAAACAATTGCCGAGCTATTTTTTTTTTATATATCTTTTATTGTAAGCAAAAATGATCAAATCATGATTACAGTAAATCACCTTTAAACAATAAATCGCTTTTAAACAATATAAATCACTGTTAAACAATAAATCACTTTGAAACAATAAATCACGTTTGCCTTATTTTTTGACCACAACAATTCACTGTATTCTCCTTAGAAAAAAATAAAATAAAAATACGATACAATTAAATCACACACTTTAAACAATAAAACCTAAGCTATGCCAGGCTGCCCGCCTCATTTTAAACACAGTACTATCAAGTTTGTTGTAGAAAATAAGCTTTTCATTTTCATAATAGTTTTTAACAATTGCCTTAATATTATTAATAAGAGGCTGCATATGTTTCATGTTACACTGATAAATGTATCTTTTGCCCAGCAATAAAATGGCATTGTACACGTTGTCATTACTATGGCTGCATCCAACTAAGATAGTTTTTGGTGTAAAAGATGCATTCTCTGCAGCTGGGTAAAGCCATTTGGCTGCATCTTCCCAGAATAATTTAACTACTGGACAGTCCCAAAACATATGTACGATTGTGTCCACTTGACCTGGGCAAAAGTGACATTTATTAGAATCTTTAATATGTATTCTTAACAAGAATTGATCGGTACCCAATAATCTGTTGGTAATTCTATATTGAAGCCACCTTAAATTAACATATGTTGTACATTTAAATGGAAGAGAGTGGGTTTTGCACCAATCTAAGTCATATTCCTACAGTAACTTTTCCCATTTCGGTTCACATTTAGGTTTGACATAATTGTTGTTTACATACATTGGATAAGATGGCTTGGTGGCTTTTTCACATCTAAGCGGCACATTCAAATGGAAAGGTCTGATTGGAAATTGAACTGAGCTTAAGGCTACTCTAAATGGGCACAAAAACTGTTTCACGGATTTTCGCATACCTATATAATGAAGTAGCCAGAGACCCGAGTTCGAATCCCGGTGGAGGCAAGCAAAATTTTCTTTCTCTACATTTATACAAAAATATATA
>JAVFBZ010153604.1:0-18845 GCA_032466195.1 Katharina tunicata
GTTATTTATTCTTTCTTTCTTTGATTGGAGTTTATCCTCATCATTAGGGTCATTTCACTAATATTACCGCGTGGAAGAAAACCACCCTCGCCACAACAGCCAATTTACAACTACTACAAAGGACTATGGTAGGGAACCATTCAGACGTCACAACAAATCAGTCTCCCGGTGCCCCTCTGATTGCACCAGAGCAAACCACATGAGAAATGGCTGCCGTGTTTAGAGACAGATGTGTATATGTCATCTTCTTCACTTGTACTATTGTCCTGCTAAAACATAACAAAATCACCGAAGAGTTTATCTAGATCTCAAAATCATCAAATTGTCACCGGACGTGCCAGGTTTGTCTGGCTAAGGGCAGTATGCCACAAGCTGAAAGTCAGGCGAGCAAACTTACCCTAGGGTCTGTAAGTCACGTCATGTGGCGAACGAGATTTCACGAGATTCATTCCAGTTCCGGGTGCACCTACTTTTGTTTAGTTATAACAAGACACCTGAAGTTAAATAGATGACAATTACCACGTCAAGTACAATTCTAAGAGACCCTATTCGTACAGGAAGAAATTTAGTTTAGAGATGTACCCGGGTGTCATATAGAAGCGAACCAGACTTACATGCTTTATTATCTTGTCAACAGGGCCAACACTTGAATTGACTTCACATTGTTTGGTTGTATCACTCTCGTTATTTACTGTTGGAGGACACCGCCGGCATGTATGTTAAATACCTTTGAGCATTTCGTTAAGCACCAATTAACCAATAAATCAAACGAACGTACGGATGCATTTACTACATGTGAATGTCATGGTTCCACTGTTGAAACGACAGTTAAATGCCATCATTGATTAGATGAATTCTGACCACAGTATATCTAATCTCGATTTACGATTGGATCCGTTACCGGCGATTTACATTGGATTTAGCAAGGTCGCTTTGGCTAAATGGTCACTATACAGCGGCAAACTCTTTGTTAATATGCATGTATACAGATATTTAAGGAGACAGCCTAGCCTTGAATGGCTTACTTGCGTCTTCACGTCGTAAAATACCAAACGATATTTGAAGACATTCATGACTTCCTTAATATATCTAGTGTCAACTGTTCTTGAGACAGCTGACTATTGTAGCGAATCCAGCGCATTTAACCCAGTCAAGTATACCTTCGGATGTTAATTATAGAATCAATCCCAGTCAGTTCTTTTAGAACTTTATTTCCACAGATACTGATCAATTGTTAGCCGTTCTTAGGAAAACCGTTAATCAGCTTTAATTGTCCCCTCACACTGCGAGGGGATTCGTGTCACTTGTTTAATTTTGTCAGCTATAAAAACGTAGATTGCTTAACATTTTAACAGCTTGGGGTATAGCAGAAAAGTTTCTATAAGTAATAATAGAAGTAATAGTATATAAGATTTTATTTCAAGTAGCATAGAATGATGCAATCTCGGAACCATGAATGGTTCACGATGTCATGTTTTGTATCGATAATATATTTCCGCGTATACACTTGTTTGTTTGATTTACGCCTTACTCAAGGTTTTTCACTTAAACGACGGCGTGCCGGCACAATGGATGAAGGAAAACACCATGTACGTCACTAACAAAACACAAGACACCAAATGACGAAATACAGGACACCTTAACAAGTCTGCTTCCAGACTTTTAGCTCAGAGAGCACCAGATCAAAGGAAGCTCCCGCCAACCTCCCGCCGGCTTTATTATGCCATCGTCAGTTTAACATATACCAATATATACTTTTGTCAAGATAAATCACACTGGCTCAGGGATATAGATAAATTAAAACCGATAAATCGTCTCATCTTCTAGCTAAATTCTCAGCGACAAGATTCTAGAAAGATCTGAATTTCGAGTTGCTTTGGATAACCTAAAGGCGCATCTCGAGAAACGGCAATACATGTAAAATGTACATTGTCAAGCACATATGTGGCGAATAGTCTACCAATGTAGATGAGGGCAGTTATTGGTATATACTAATATACGTTTAAATGATGATGGCATAATAAAGCCTAAATATATTATCTATTCCATGATTTCCTCGTACGAATTTTCTTCAATGTAACACGAAACTTATCTGTGGAACTAGTAGATTATTATCAGTTATGAAATGTGTGCGACCGCCATGACTTACAATGAAGTGAAGTAAACAGTATTATATTATTCGTTTACCAATCAGGTCGACTTTTTCATAAAATAAACACTTACGCCTCAGTCGTGCATCTGTTACGTCAATAATCGTAATATTCAGCTGGAAAAGCGTCAAATGGCTTAAGAGAAAATAGTTTTCGGTTTTTAGTTTCAATTAAGTTAATTCGTCCGAAATTTATTCAAACGTAACCCAAATGTAATTGACATATGAATTAGATATTTTACCTTTTTGTACCTTTGCTTCTGTTTTTTTTTTTTTTCTCCCTTTTTTTTTTTTGGTGCCTGGCTGGGAATCCGGGAAACAATTTTTCTCAGCCAGTAAACATTTTTCTGTTTTATAAACTGTTCTATTAAACAGACTGACACATCATTAAAAACTTAAATGTCAAAAGGGAAAGTACCTTTAAGTACGCCGTTCAATGCTAATCAATCATATAAATATATAAATTTAATCATCGCCAGTGCCTGATGAAGAACAGCTGGCTATCAAAACCAATAATGTGTATTATATAGGCCAGCACGAGCCCGGAATTAGGCGTCATAGTATGTTTATCGAACAAAATACCTATTGACCTGTATGAAGTTACTCGGCCATTCTTAATTGGGTTTAATGCGGTTAGTGAGTTTTTAACAATATATAGTGATATAACTGTGGCAGCTGGTTGCGGCCCTTTTTGATTTTGTTTTATCGCTTTGCCTGGGAGAGAAAAGGCATTGAAATAACGACTGTATAGTTGCACCATTCGGCTAGGCAAAATACACACATTTCGCGAAACGACACTTATTCGTACTGGTATTGTGTTTATTTCTCTTTTATTTCTATTAGACAACCAGTGTACGCAACGTTAAATAATACATACAAAAACATCGTTTAATATATAAAGAAAGTCATGAACAACCAACAACAAAAAGCAACGCAAAGTTGGACTAAAGGAGAAAATACTCTAAAATCCTCTCATGCGAAATATATTATAATGAAGCTTCGACAAAGATAATTTTATTAGCATATAAACGAGTTTGGTAATACAAATCACCGACCACTTCTTGTCTAGCATACGATAGAGTGCGAGAAATTCCAAGAGTTAAATTCTGACACAAAATCCCCGATGAGCATGTACAGTGTAACATATTGGATGAATCAACATAAACGATAATGGGAAAGTGGATTGAATGAATAAACATAAAAAAAAATGTAAAAAAGGAAAGAAGGCACATTACTGAATGTTCTAATAAAAACATGTTAAATACGCCATGCGCACAGTTACAAGTCAGCTACATTGTCCTAAATATAACGAACAAATGCATAAATAATTGAGCCCATGCAAATAATTCCCCTTGGCAGCAGTTAAGTATTCCCTAATATACTGAATGTTAACATACATGCATGAAGAGCCCAATATAAAAAAAAAAGTGCATCAAATTAGCTGCCAAGAAGCCGCAGCTTTGAAAGTATTTGTTTGTTTCGTGTTTAACGCCGTCATCACTTTCTGTTACCGGGAACAAACCACTTCACGATCTCTCTGTGCTCTACGGCTCAGTTGGTTGAGCGTCGGGCTGCTAAGTCCCCTTCAATGTACCCTGTATAGGTTCGAATGCCCCTGTCGACCTAAGGTATATAGGCCTAAGGATAGCATTCCGGTGGCTGCGTTGAAGGGGACTCAGTAGTCCAATGCACAACCTACTGAATCACGGTACATCCTCAATTTCATTCACGGCTTTATGTGTTAGGTAAAGGCGAAATATGCAGAATATACGTTGTAGTGTAACAACTACATCAAGTTTGGTCGTTTGAATCCGCATCCTCGTACCTCCGGATTCTCGCATTTTCTAATCTAATGTACCTTTTAGTGCGTTTTTCGCGCACTGATATTTTCGCCTCATTGAATCTTTTCAACGTTTGCGTCTTCGCCTAGCATCTTCGTGGCATGCACTCAAGAATACAATGATAGCTTGATAAGCGCGATGAACCCTTCCGGCCGTCATAGTCTATTAATATTTTAAAACCCGCGCCTTTCCAGCTGATCATTATGTACTGTTGTAGGTATCTGAACAAACTCCATCCATGACAATCCCGCAATGGCATTGTCATAGTCCCCGCTAATGTTACATGTGCGTCATAAGCGGACGCGAGACATACACCCGTTGGTCGGAATGAAAGGCTGTTGCATGAGCAAATAAAAGACTCGAAATCGAGAAAATTAAAACAAATTGATTGCCAGATATATTCCAATAAATGCTTAATATCCAATCCTCTGTCTGAATTATATCATATCACTTACATCATAGTCAAGGACTTAAACATTGTCTGGAGTGCAAGTGCGTGAGTAACTTACTATGAAAATTAAGCCCTGCTTCACGCTGTTTGGTCATATTTTATATAGCTAGGCCCAGCAGAACTTTCGGATGAAGTTAATGAAAACATGAAACTAAATTAAGTTATATTATAAGGAGACCCGCGCAATATCAGCTTCGGTAACATGTTAGCTTTTTGTGTCAATAAAAAATGCGGCTTTTATGTTATATTTGATGCAGTTAAGAGAATTCGTCCCGGATTGTCAGATTAGGTAGATAAGTGAAACAATCGTGATGCCTGTATGCGTCAAATAACTATTTAGAATATATATACAAAGTAAGGTTGTCATGGAAATGACAATGGAATGAGTTTAGTCCTTTCATTTGTTTGTTTGGGATGTCAATAAGTAAACAAGAATTATTTCACTCACATGGGTGGAAAAAAAAACACGCTTGTGCGACACTAACAACAAACAATAGCAAGATATAAGAGGGAAAAGGACGCATAAGGTAGCCCATTAGGACAAGGTGTGGACTTTACCGAGGACACCACGGGTTCCTGTTGCTCCATCGATTTTTGTAGAACCGCGATACAATGTGATTAGAGGGAATAACTAACGACATGCTCAGTCCCCCTTAACTTATGTGAGTCTTTAAGGGGTTTTGTGTAAGGAGTATAGCTATGTCACTCGTGTTGACCGTTTGCTACAATTAGACCGGGACCTTTTTCTTCAGAAGAGGCAATTGGGAATAACTGGTTTGTGCCATCGACAATTTACTCCGCAAGTCGCCGTTCGCTGGCTTCCTCGCTAAAATTGATCTTATTGTTGTCACGACCAGGCGCGGCAATATTTCACTGACTGCCAGGGCTATTGCTAACCATCGACCAATCACCCTCCCTCACTATGTTTGGTCTACCTTAATAGCATATTTAATACGTTGTACTAAGGCCTTTTCTCTGTCGTTTCTGTTTCTGATGACATGACCAAGAAAGGAGTCCTAATCTAGCTCGGGTTCTTGGTTATGCGTGTCGGCATGCTTCTGATGGGCTCTTTTATATTAGCTCGACGACCGTCCCAAGCTGCATGGCATATCTAAATTTTCCGTGTATGAGAATCCCGAAGCGTTGAGTTAGCGTGTAATCTATGCGCTTGGCTTGCACAGAACCTTACACGTCTGGCTGCAGCGGTGAAGTTTAAAGGACGCAATTATCTCATCAAGCGGAACGCCTGAGGAAAACCGAATTACCACCAGTCCTCAACAGGTCCGCCTAATTTAGAAACCTTTAAGGCTTGTGAGGGGTCTGGATTTCATTTGCATCCTTTATTTTGGAGCACTGTACGTTTACTGATGTCTTCTCTCTTCTGCTGCCTGAGACACTGACGCAGCCACCCTTCCTCGTCAACTACTCTGCGTCATGATATAATCGAAAGTATTTTCTCTAGGATATTTCATGGAATATTTTAAAGCGATATGAGACCAGAAATATTCGGTATGAAAGATTAATTACCCGAGGAATTTTTGCCGGAGAGAGATGTGTCATTGTCAAGGAAAACATCCGGAGACAGCCTTCATCTCACTGATACAAATATCTCCCATTATCTGTCTCTTAAATTAATGAAAGTGGTCAATTGAAGCATATTACAGCAGGAATTATGGATTGGTTATGTCACTAACTTAGACAAGTTCCGACGTTCCACCCGAATTGCCACACACGGACCATTTAGACACAATGTGCGTAGGTGTCGTCACTGGGCCACATGCGTCAGAGAGCAGCCAGTGAATATATTTCTTGACGTGGTGGCCAAACAAAATCTCATGGAGCTTTGATTCCAGTCATTATTATTACACCCAGCACAGCTACACGATTCCCTTCGTCCGCTACATGGAAGAGATCGCTCTGGTTGAATGAGGAATGGTTAGGAAGCGACAGTGCAAACAGAACGTTTTTCAGCTAATGAGCGATTGCCTCTCTCAACAATCACCATCACTTTATTGCAGGGAACTTTTTATACCTGTTAACGTGCCCTGGATCATCGGCCTTCTGGAATGTTGAAGATAGGAGAACTCTAAGTTTAGATTTAAGACGTGTTCGAAGGCACGCAGGGGGTTTTACTTTTTTATATATAGTTTAGAACTGAGTGTCTGAATCCGAGATATACCATAGCTACCAGATCTTAAACAAAGTGAATCTGTCACGTGTGCCCACTTGGTTGATATACACAATAGTAATTGGCGTCTATCTAACTGAGCAACTGGCTGTGTTCGGGACTGCGTGATTCCTATAACGATCAAGGAGTTTGAGGGAAGGTGTGTAGACATTATGGCTTACGACCAACTGTCGGAGTACTTCAAGGCTAAAGATACGCTTGTTGGAGCCGTCAATACCTCGTTTACCCAAGGGAATGCTCAATACAACTTCAGTATAAACGATATCGTCGATGAGTTCTTCGGTACATTATATGGCTGGAACAACACAGCATCAATAGTACTAATTCTTCTCTACATTCCAACCTTCATAATCGCCCTCTTTGGCAATATTCTTGTTATTGTGACGGTAGCCGGGAAGAAAACATTACGACAGGTTCGCAATTACTTCTTAATTAACTTGGCACTAGCGGACCTTACAATAACTCTACTGTGTATGCCGACCTCTGTGGGTTCAATAGTCTATCGTTTGTGGATTTATGGAGATTTTCTGTGTAAAGTAACGACGTTTCTACAAGGTAAGTGTGGTGGGATTAGTGTATTTGTTTATGCTCCTTATAATGTGCATGAGTACGGCGTAAAACCCCAATCAAACAAATATCATGTGCGTACACAAATGGAATATATCCCGAAGCCAAACATACATTGATATTGGTTATGCTTTAGTATTATTAAAAAAAACATACACTTTTGTCATTAGGGTAACAGAAAATGCATATATGACGGCACTTGTCAAAACACAGAGAATTCCGTTCCCTGGAAGACACATATTTGGCCAATCTTATCGCCTATGTATGACGATAACAAGACAGATAGCTGAGACCGAGTAGAGACAAGATTTTGTTTCAAAGATTAACCTGTAAAGTGAGTATACGATAGTTTTGACCAAGACATATCTAAACAATTTGTCAAACGAGGAAAATTCGGCAGGAAACGTATGGAACTATTTCCCAAGGCTGGTAGCAAAATGTCCCAATATGGACAAGCATAAAACGTGAAAGGCGGGAAATCGACATATTCGCTGTTGGTTGTGTAATATTCCATCATAGACCTAGATATACGTCATTGATGTTAGTTCGTGATGCTATTCTAGTTCAACATCGCCTATCCGGTATCTTCCGTCCCCTCCGATTATCGGCTTTAGTGTAATGATAGTCCATTTGTTTAGCCCATGCATTTGCGGTATATTTACCGCTGCAGGCAATACTTGTAAACGTATCCAGTAGGACATCAAGTACATTCTGCACCAATACACCAATCTACATAGAGCAGGTAAACGCAAAGAAAATGAAGAAATAAAATAGAACTATTTAGCATAACTCTAGGTTGAACTGACCAATGCAACAAAAGAATCAAGTCACGGGAAAAGGTTAAATTTCTACATAGGTCGTTTAATCAGGTCAAGCGTCAGCAGCCTCGCTATGACGTTCACAGCGATTACATACAAGGTCCGTCACCAAAGTGAACGAATGGACCGTTTTATACCAATGATCCCTTGCAGTATCTGACATAATCAGCTTAAGTAGGTCGCTTTCAAAATGTCCCCTCGAGACCTCAGAGGTATGTCTTGTTCATATGAGATCTCGCGTGATCAGATTGATATTTGGCAAATGAGCTCACCAACACGCTTAATGAACCTTCGAGGCTGCGGTCGCTTTGTGTGTTTGATAATGTTTTACACCATACTTAAAATGATTCAACTCAGCAACAAAGATGCCACAGGACAATCCCATGAAGCTAATCATGATCGGCTTTGTCATTGACACAAATACAGCGGAAAATTATGATAAACAATACAAAGCTGTAGCTCACATGGGACAACATAACGGAAAATTCTTGATAAACAATACAAAGCTGTAGCTCACATGGGACAACATAACGGAAAATTCTTGATAAACAATACAAAGCTGTAGCTCACATGGGACAACATAACGAAAAATTCTTGATAAACAATACAAAGCTGTAGCTCACATGGGACATCATTGGGGAAAATTCTTGATAAATAATACAAAGCTGTAGCTCAAATGGGTCAACATAACGGAAAATTCTTGATAAATAATACAAGCTGAAGCTCACATGGGACAACATAACGGAAAATTCTTGATAAATAATACAAGCTGAAGCTCACATGGGACAACATAACGGAACAATCTTGATAAACAATACAAAGCTGTAGCTCAAATGGGTCAACATAACGGAAAATTCTTGATAAATAATACAAGCTGAAGCTCACATGGGACAACATAACGGAAAATTCTTCATAAATAATACAAGCTGTAGCTCACATGGGACAACATAGCAGGAAATTATTGATAAACAATACAAAGCTGTAGCTCAAATGGGTCAACATAACGGAAAATTCTTGATAAATAATGCAAGCTGAAGCTCACATGGGACAACATAGCGGGAAATTCTTGATAAATAATACAAGCTGAAGCTCAAATGGGTCAACATAACGGAAAATTCTTGATAAATAATACAAGCTGAAGCTCACATGGGACAACATAGCGGAAAATTCTTGATAAACAATACAAAACTGTAGCTCAAATGGGTCAACATAACGGAAAATTCTTGATAAATAATACAAGCTGAAGCTCACATGGGACAACATAGCAGGAAATTCTTGATAAACAATACAAAGCTGTAGCTCAAATGGGTCAACATAACGGAAAATTCTTGATAAATAATACAAGCTGAAGCTCACATGGGACAACATTGGGGAAAATTCTTGATAAACAATACAAAGCTGTGGTTCACATGGGACAACATAGCGGGAAATTCTTGATAAATAATGCAAACCTGTATCTGTATATAAGACAATTAACACAGTCCAGAATTGATATTTTGTATATACCATATAAAGCTGTAACTCACATGGGAAAACACAGCGGAAAATGCTGGAAAAGAATAACATATTCATGAAATCTTACGATGTAGTATGGAAATTGATGACATATTTTGAAATGTAAATACATTTCATGTGAATAGACAAGTTTATTGCAACTCTTTCCTTGTTAAAGCACTGAACAAGAGCAATGTGATCGCCGGTCCATTTCTTCGGCCTATTTTGAATATGCCTTGCCTCAAGCTTAAACGTCGCCCCTGGAAGCAAACACATTCAGGTATACTGCCTCAGTATCGGTTTTCATTTTAAAACTTCAGATACACGCGATCCCTGTCCATACAAAATCCAGTTAAAAGTAAAATATTCTTTGTTTTTATTTACATTCTCAAATCAACTATCAGGTTTTCTCGTAAACGTGATGAAATATACATGATAGAAAGCAATACATGACAAATGTCCACTATATACCAACACTCCCAATATCCTTTAATTTATAAAATAAATATTTCATATTTAACAATATGCCAACTGTAATTACCTAAAGTTTGGTGAGTGACCACTGCTGTTTTAGGGTACCGAGAAAATTCATTTCATCAACTGAGATTCCTATCTGCAGTTGTTATAGTTCATAGACATAAAGTAGATTGCACGCCTGTGCTTATTTCCTGCATAGAACGATTTCGATCATAATTGCAATCTGTTAACATATGGACTGATACACTTATGATAAATAATAATGATCATTGCAGGTCACCTCGACCTTACGTTGAATATGTCCAGCATCTCTGATGATACCTTCTACGATCCTCTATTGATCGCTGATAGGGTATCATCGCAAAGCACGCAAGGATGAAAGCTTGCAATCTGTTCAACAGCAGGCAGAATTCGACGTATCTACAAGTCTACTTTTGTCGAATCCAATTCACAGGACATTAACAGTTATAATGTATTAGCCAGTTAACAAGAACGAGAAACCACTAGTGTGCAAGAAAAATGCGAATTTCTGGCATACGTGAGGTAAAAAGCTGGAGTCCTTTTGCTCATCCATTATTCTACTTAAAGTTCCAATTTAGCTTCTCTGTTTTTCCCTTATAAATAAATGAAAATAAGCAGAAGTAAGATAAATCGGTGTGAGATACATGGATGATAGATAAGAAAATATAATTTAAAAACAGTTTACTATTATTTTGAATAACTTGTCACGCATATTCAGAGAAATTTATATCAAGTTTGAGGAAAATTTCGGTTTCAGAAATTTGAACCAAATAATAGCACATTGTTTAGTTTTCCTACAAAATCGCCGCTTTACCCAAGTTATATCGCATAAGTAGAGCTATGTCCGCCTTATGTCGCGTTGTGTTTACGTATTCAACACCATTGGACCAGAAGAGGAAACGAATAAGGACATAGAAAGATTAAATGTCCATCATGCAATTTATTTCACACTAACCACCAAATGTTCTTTTAACGTCATGGTTCATTTTTGGCTGCTCAAAGTGATTTTTACAAGTATTTAAGTGGTTGTATTTTTTTTTCTTAATGGCTTCTTGTTGAGTCATTCATTCTATATTTTTCCAGTCCACAATGTACGTTGCAGGGTAGATCAACCCCAAATTCAGCCACATTCAAGAAGCATATAATACAATTTCTTTCATCCTTTATCAAAAATATATTAAGAATTCCCTTTGGACAATACATACCTCATATATCAAGTTGGATACATATGTGTGAACATTGTCTTAATCTAAGGCATCCAAGACTGCTACAGGAAAGCTTCCGGAAGGCATTACCGCCTCATATCGTTCACAGAGTGTGAATAATAATACCATGTGACATATCATCAACATTTGTTACACGAACCCTATAAAAGGCATTGTTTTTTTTATTTACCGCACTGTTTTATGGTGATTGTGTCACGGGTTTTATTTTTTGCATAGTTATGCAGCGGTGAGCTATAATTGCAGAGGGTGAACTGCTCTCATTACTTTGGGTATCTTAAAAAGAGGCCATTTTAAATTGAAACAGCCTTTGTCGAACCTTTATTTGTATATCTGACAATCATCTCGTCAAAACACAGCCACGAAGATTAATAAATGATATATACTTCAGCCAGACCGTGTGTTTAGAGTTGAGTTGATAAATTGCGTGAAAAGAACCAGAGGTTTTGAAGATCGCGGAGGACCGCGCCATGGCTCAGTCGGTTGGACTAAACTGCTCAGTCCCGTTCACTTTATCCATAATATGTTCCAGCCATTTTGTCGACCTCACGTATATACAATGTAATGGAAGTGTTCAGGTGCCTAGAGACCGCAGGGTGGGTTTATGAGGTTTCTATCCCTTTTTCCACCGTACACCAGCAATGCAAAGTCATTAAATATAGTGGAAGTACCCTTGAGAAAGGCGTAAAACGCAAATAAAATAAACCAGTCTAAACGAAAGATGACATAATGCCTTAAAGTTGCTTTTATTTGTATTAACGTTGGTACGAATTAAAAGCGAAGCCATTGTCTTACTACACAACTGTTTATTTGGCACCATTTACAGTTTAGATCGATACAATTAATTGATAGATACACAGTGTGTAGTTTCTTTAACCTTGGTACTACAAATTTTGACCCTAAATGGCGTCATCCGGGGTTAGAAATCAATAAAGCTGTGCTATTAAATTTGTTCATACAAAATTTTGTAAATGTACTGTGGTGTGATCTGTGTTGCCAGAGTTGTATCGGGTTGTTTCCTTCAGCCATTGGGCGGGCACGCTGTCATGTCAGTCAAATAACATTTAGTTCTCGAATCCCTTATCAAACAAACAAACAAACGAAAAGTAAATATGTGTTTGTATATGTCTATGTTGTTTTACGCCATGCTCAAAGGTATTTCACTTTTGGACGACTGTATTTGTCAGCAATTTACAGCGACACTTTCACAACAAGTGTTAAGTATTTAATCTTCCTAAAGTTCTACTGATGGCATGGGTGTGTTCAAAACAATGCCAGATCACTATACTTAAAGTAAACCAGACCTCTTCTCGACATTATTACTTGATAACCAAAGTTAAAGCGACTTTTACATCGGTTTAATCATTGTATACGTTTTGTCGCAATAAAGTGACCCAAACGGCACAAAATATTTGCTTTCATCGCCTTAAAAGGGACAGAAAAAACGATTCTTGCTTTCATCAATTAATTGTGTTTTACTTTATTGCGACTTCTTTTTGACGACTTTCAATATTAATCAATTTCTAAGTCTTTCTAAGCCAAACTGGTGGCTATTAAAGCTAGAAATGCCAGTATAAAACCGATTACTACCAATGTACGATTATGAAACAAAGGCTTTTAATAGAAAATCGTTAAGTATATTAATATATGTACATGTGCAAAGCAACTATTATATTGCCCGTTGACTATAATGGGATAGGTTATAAACAGCACATATGACAGCTTCTGTATAGGTATAGCTGAGAAAACGCCCTGCATTATTCATCGATATCAGGCAGCTATATTTGTAACTTTAGTACGTCTTGGTTGTTTATTCGCTTTCTAAGATAAACTGGCCATGATTAAGTCAGAAACTGACTTTGCAAAAGCCGATCACGCCGAATTAATTCATAATTAATCGGCCAAGGTGAAGCAAAGAGTTTAAAAATATAAAGTTAATTATATACAAAATGACTTATCTCGTCCGTAATTGTAATATTCTATTGTGCGTTGGTCTTTAATAGAAGAAATGATTATAAATATCACACTTTGTAGAGATATAGCCGACAAAACGAACTAAATTATTCATCTAACACAATAAGCTTGATTCTAATCAACGAACTGTTAATAAAAGGTAGGTAGATTTGTCAATATAATAAGTCTGGGCTGTGTAATGGAATAAAAGTAACCTGGTTCTCCACTTAGTGGTCGCTAGAAAGCATTTCTGTAGGGGGCTCTCTCTGAATGTCAAAATACGTCAATTGTGTATAGGGCCTCAGATGTTTCCGTAAGTTTATGGTTCACGTTTTGTGATCTTGACAGACCGTTCGATAACAGGTGCTCGAGACATTTATACTCGGGACAATCAGGGTCATTGGAAAATTAATCACACGATAAATTCACCGATCTTGGAATTATAAATTTCGGAAAAAAATCACTGTAAAACCCTAAATCCAAATGTGTATTCAATATCCTAAAGTTACTATACCGCAGAATTTCGGCCAAAAATCGACTGAAACGAATTAAACCGGGTTTTCTATATTTTTCTAGCATGGCCCAAAGTTGGTAAAATCTATAATGCGACCCGCATTTTAGATTTTACACCCTTTATTATTATTTTAATACGGTATATCGCACATTCTCGTGGTTGATATTTTCTGAAAGCTTATAGTTTGATAGAAAAATATAGAAAATCCGGTTTAATTCGCTTCGGTCGATTTTTGGCCGAAATTCTGCGGTATAGTACCTTTAATCTTCTCAACGTTTCTAGTCATAAACCGGAAACGTTAGGTAGTTCTTTGAGTCGTCAATCTTGAAACTATGTTGATCATTAAGAGCACAGGCGGGTTATATGTGTGCTTCCATCTAATGAGGGCTAGTGTTGAGCCATCCGAAACTGTAAGCGTAGACTTTGGCGATCCATTACTACACGGCTCGAAAGTGCTTAATTGTCCTTCAAAAATTACCAATATTTTGTGTCTTGGGAAAATAGGCTGGGCGGGGGAGGGGTCATGTGTGAGAGACATGTTGTATCGGGAAACTCGAATAAACGATATATTTATTTATAAAAAAATGTTCTTAATCAATTTACCTAGTTGCACTCAGAAGGCCGATTCCGAGCAAACAACTGAGTCTATTTTTTTTCTAGCGGCATCAATAAGAAAGCCGAAATGACTTTTTCTCGCTCAATATGACTTTTGTTGAATAAATGATGCTTAGAAGAGACAATCTTTAACAATTCGCGTCATAAACCTACAGTTTCATGATTATATTACACTTAATTTGATAACCATTGTGTTTCGTGCCAGCAATCATCCTATTGAATTTTGGAAACATTGAAAATAAAAAGAAGCCAGTCATTTTAAAAAAAACGATAAATATATACCTTGATTAGACTATATGGCATAACTATAACATTACAACAGGTAGATCACCCTCCCTGGGCCGGAGGGAATAAAAATTTATGATAAAAATATCAGGTCAAACGAAATTATTGAAATGACTTTCACATTTACACATCCTGTTAAAGGCACACCAATGGTGTTTCTTTAAATTCTAGCCGATGGGATGACATCTTTACGGTCAAGCCGTTTTACTTCGGGATCCCTCGACAACACACAGAGTAAGATAAGCCACTGATCCTTTCACATTAAGGAATAGAATAACTTTCTAAATGACAAAGAAACCGGACTAGAAATATCCGACATATTTGGAATTTATCGTAAGATATGAATTATTTAGAAAATATACCTTTTAGGTGAGCCATATAATTATTTGTGAAAATCTGTGTGTAAACATCATCAGATGGTGCGATTTCTTCTTTATTGGAAAGCACACAAGACTACTCTTTTAAAATAATTTTTCTGGTAGATGGTATGTTGGGACAACAACACATAGTAGGCCTACGCAGCGGTTTAGGAGTTTCATTGCATTAATTGAAACAGCGCCTTCCCAGTAACCTGTATACTTACAGTGGATTTTCAATGCTGATATAAGCAACGAAAATAACATTTACATAGGAAATCTGTTGTATCTTTGTGGACATTCTTGCCGAATTTAAGAGATTTACTATTAAATAGATACACTAAACACTCGGAATTCAAGAGATTTACTATTAAATAGATAAACTAAACACTCTGAATTTAAGAGATTTACTATTAAATAGATAAACTAAACACTCGAATTTAAGATAAACACAGCTAAATTGAATTGAAATTGGCAAAATATATCTCATTTTGAGCGCAATCCTGTTAGTACATTCATATTACAATATGTTACGGCACCATCATTTTTAATTCTTATATACGAGTAATGTTGCAACCGATAACATGTCTATATTGTACACCTATGACAAACACGTATTCTGACATATGACTGAAATAGTTTTTATTTGTTTGACACCATTGATTTGTTTTACCAAGTGTACCAACAAATAGACTTCTCTCGACCTTACTGTGTTAAAGACGGACTCAATCTTTATGGTGCATAATCCTGACACCACGATCCATACACTTCAGGTTACTTTAACGTTAATCTCTCTGTTTATGGATTTGCAACAAAAACATACAAATTGAGAACATGAAATCATATGTCATCACGGCATGAACGCGAGTCGTAGGACCGTCCTTGACCGCGATACCTAAAATGTGGTGTAAAAGGGGCTTAAGATCTGAATACAGACGAATAACTTGTATTTACATAAGTTCTTTATAGGAGAGATTCCACGTTTGATACACCAAAGATAATACCTTCACATTTTCACCATCGCCAATAAAAACCTTTCATTGGATCTCTAAGCTAGTGCTAACAGAGTAGAGTGTAAACAGAGTATCTGGAGTGTAAACAGTATCGTGGCATCTAAGCGGAAAGGAAAATGTTGGTGAAAGAATACAGTAAGGCAACAATTATACAGCTCGTATGTAGGCCTATGTGGCGTATGTCGATACAGTGAAAGCGGTAACCATGCAACGAAAGTAATTAATGACAATATGCAAAGCAAAACAGCTCAAAAATACGCTCCATATATTCGGTAATTCGCATCACCTTAAATAACAATATTAACGAAGGACGCCCTGTATTTTACGAGAATCAAGTTGTTGATGTACTGTGATGTCTTTTGTGTTTCCAGCGTCGGTAAAGCTTCAGCCATTCGACTGACACGCCGTCATATGAGTGAAATAACCTTAAGTGCGGCATAAAACCACAAAGAAACGTTTACGACAATCAGAAAACAAATATTCACGTTGTACGTTTGTATAAATCGATCAATTGATTCATTTCGTTGACTGACCTTGTACGTAATGATCAGGCATTCTGATTATAGCTGTGAATGCATATAGCGAGGCTGCTGACGCTTGTCCTGATTAATCGACCTATGAAGAAATTTAAACTCTTTCATGTTACTTGATCCTCTTGCTGCATTGGTCATTTCGACCTAATGTTATGCTAAATAGTTCCATTTTATTTTGTATTTATTTTGTTGGCTGTTACATGATCTATGTCGATTTTTATTGGCGCGAAATGCACTTGATGTCCTTTAGGAGAAATTTGTCTACATGCAATACAACTATTGTCTGAAGCGGTAAATATACCGCTAATGGGTTAAAAAAAATGACCAGTCATTACACAAAAGCCGATAATCAGAGGAAACGGAAGGTACCGGAGATAGGCGATGTTGAACAAGAATAATTCATGTTGTACAGATAACATAACTTTTGCAACTATATCTGTACTCTCATATCTGCAAGCGACCATATACATGTAGATACAACAGGGTAATGGGAAATAAATGTACACATTTAACCTCTATATGATAAGGTATATAGCCTGTCGGTTAAAATAACTTTTACACACTAATTCTATATTGTTTATTTTGTACTTTCAGGAGTGGCCGTTGCTTCCAGTATTTTCACTCTTATGGCCATGAGTATTGATAGGTTTATTGGAATCAAATTTCCCATGAGTAAACGGAGAGTGACAAAACCCGCCGAAGCTGTCGGCATCATTATCAGTATATGGGTTATCGCTGCCATGATAATGGTTCCTCTGATACTAGTTCGGGAATTAGATGTTGTACCTCTGCCACACCACGGCGATATCAAATTCTGTAGAGAACAATGGATGAATCTAGAGAACAGACGAGCTTTTGGAATTGTCTCCTTGTTAGTGGTGTATGCCATCCCGGCAACAATATTAGCTGTGTGTTACGCTTGTATCGGTAAAACATTATATGACCGGAAACTAGAACGCGTCAACTCAAACAGCAGCGTACAGACTGTAGAATCACGACAGAGAGCAGCGCGCATGCTCGTGGTTTTAGTTTTACTTTTCCTTCTCTTCTGGTTACCATATAACATCATATCTTTAACCATGGACATTTCGGGAAATATCACACAGGTTGGAGTTCTTTTGTATTCCCTTTGGCTTGGACATGCGCACAGTGCTCTCAATCCTATCATGTATTGGTGTTTAAATGTGCGTCTAAGGGAAGGTTTCAGAGGATTGACTTTCTCCTGCAGTGGAAGATCTTCCTCAATTGAAAGAAAACCAACTCCTCCACCTTATAGGTAAGAATTTTCACAAATGCGCTGCCAGGCCTTCCCAAACGGGATTCTCCCTGTGGACCTTAGGCATATTAGGGAAGATTTCCGGTGGCTGCGGAGTTCGCGGGGTGTTTTTTTTACGAGGTTTCTCCGCGGTTTTCCACCATACACCGGCAACGCAAAGTCGTCATATATGTCGTACTCTTGTGTACGACGTTTTAAACATCAATCAAATAACTAAAAAAATAAATAAAGGGCAAACAGTCGTTGGTCGATTATTTCGGCTTCAGAAGGTCGGTTGGTGAGGTCATTCTGATCAAATTTACTCTTTGGACATTTTTATTTTTATAATTTTAGGTACGCACTCTGCCAATTCCTCTTCAACTATGCTGATACTCTCTAAAAAAAATACCTTGATATAGTCCAATAAAACCCACTGTAATATTCTATAGCTATGTCGTAATAAAAATGTGTTATATTCCACGTATCTTACGGCGTATCCCTTTTTCAGTGTGTTTCCTAGTAGTATAGTCATTCGGGACAGAACGTGACTGACCCAGAATAACCTACTCTTGTTGAAGTCTACTTCACGACCAGAATTAATTTTATAAGGCATCTGGGCTGGTGTATGAATAACGAAAACAATAAATCTTGTCAACAGGATTATTATTAGCAAAAATCTGACGTTCGTCATCTACTTCATGATATTTTAAATGTGGACAGAATTATTTATAAGAAGTTTCCGTCTCCGAATTCTTAATAAACGTTCAAACTACCAGTTCCTTTTACGAATCAAATCATTCTCCCTTCTGTCTAATCTTTGACTCTTAGGTATTGACTGGCCATTTTATGCGCCTAGAATAGTAGGATAACAGCTGATTTGATGGTTCCACGTCAACATGATATATGTTTTTTTTTAAATCAGTTGGAAGTAAAATTTAGACTTTTCGTTCTCCAAGTCACGTTTTTGCCGCATCTAATTGTAGCATATTTTAGTGATAATTGTATACTATAATTCATATATATTTTTGTATAAATGTAGAGAAAGAAAATTGTGCTTGCCTCCACCGGGATTCGAACTCGGGTCTCTGGCTA
>JAVFBZ010153615.1:0-12746 GCA_032466195.1 Katharina tunicata
CATATGTTAAATTCTTTTTCACATATGTAGAATAAATACTTTATTTAACATATGTTAAAAAGATTTCTACATATGTAGAATACATTTTAACATATGTGAAAAAGAATTTTACATATGTAAAATAAAAGTTTATTAAGCATAAGTGGAAATCTTTTTAACATATGTGAAATTCTTTTTCACATATGTGAACAAGAATTTCACATATGTTAAAAAGATTTCCACTTATGTCAAATAATCAGAGAAGTGATAAAACGGCTTGCCATACATCTATACCCTATCGTCGTTTTTCTAGTTTGCGACTTCACCTCAGTGCCAAGTAAGACGAAATAATAAAATCGAGGGCGATTACAGCTAGATATCTCTAAAAATTAATAAGGAGTTGACACGCTCCTGGCTTTGTCAGTGCAACTAAAGGTGATACACAAAAGTGAATATTTGAAAGTCTATTCTGATAAATGTTATCCCAAGGCAACTTAATTAAGATGCCAAAACATTACATCCGGTACTGGTTGTCATGTTAATTTATCTACATGGGTTAAATATGAGTGTTACAACTATTTCTCTGTTTAAAAGAAAACGCGCAAGGAATCTTCGTCTTTGGCCTATTCTAAGATATTGAAAACTGCAAAAGTTACTAAAATTCCCCTCTATTTCAAGGCAATTATTTGCCGCTGTTCTATGCTACCTTTCCATGTTGTATAGCATGTCCAAATCTATTTCGGAAACCACCTTTGCCGGGAATAACGGAGCAAAACGTCGTAAAATATGTAAACGAGCTTAGATTTGGGCATCACCGTCGTAAAACAGAATATACGAGAAGTCAGATACCGGCGGGCTACAAATGCCAACTATATCCGTAAATGTTAAGGCTGTTGGGCACATTGTTACTTTGTGCCGAGCCAAAGATAGTAATTAATATCGCCATTTCTAGAATTAGGAGGATTCGATAACATCTTGACCTTTTGCTGTGATACATGCAGACGAGATTATGTCCATACTGTCACAGTGTATGAACAGTGAAAATGGCAAGGTTGTATTGAAGTTAAGGTTTCAACAATTTCAAATTGACACGCTTTTGGCAGACAAAGACAAACAATAGAGACCGTCTCGTCGGCTGGATTCATGAATTTCTTTGTATATTATTATTATATCTATAATACCTGTATAGTAGGCCTACAATGAATCAAGACAATTCAAGGCTTTAAATGTGTCCACTATAGGGACAACTTTAAGACGAAGTGGTCAAAATCTGTCTGTCCATACCCGTTTTAATCTAATCTGATCAGCTAGTTATTGCAATATCAAATTCGAGCTAATGAGGTCGAAATCGAGATAATGAGAATCGAAATCCAGCCAACGAGAATCAAAACTAACAACAAATGCTTCGGAGACCATTTCAAGAGAACAAGATAGGCCGTTGCATACATTTTTACGGAGGATTGGCGTTCAACGTTGAATATGGGATAGATGTAGTGCTAGCTACCAGAAACAAGCACAAACTGTTTGCTCAAATTGATTTCGGAATTTAGTGATATTGTTATCTACAATACATATGTTATATAATTGGTCAAGATGGCGCTTGTTAATTTCGAATTTGCGAAAACGCACGCTGACCTAAACACTCAGTAAATCTTAGTGGATTATATATACTATTTCATTTTTTGTTTAAAAAAAGGAAAACGCACACTGGTATTAGTGAAAAGACTGAACAGCCTATTCTCTGTGTTATTTTAACAAAAGTCAGTATCATTAGGTTAGTCGAGTACGACCTGTTAAATATTTTAGTTCGATACATAATTTCGAAAATGGGCAACTGCATTCGAATTAGTCTAAGTTTCAAACAAATAGTTTGGGAAATATATTGTAAGAACATGGTAACGCAATAATAAAATTTACACAAACAAATGGTATACATCGTTGAGTGATGGGAACAATACTTGCTTTGCAAAATGTCTGGGACTTGAATAGCGCTGCCATAAAACAATTACACATAGCAAATTCTTATAATCTCATACTAAAACTATTATTATTAATATTGATATTTTGCACAAAATAATTCATCACAGTCTATTTGTATAACAGTCTACATACAAAATGTAGTAACTTCAAACAAAATATTAAAACATAAAATTAGGTCATGGTAGCGCAACAGGCACATGTCAATTTGCCGTAATAATCAAGGAGAGAGATTTCATGACAGGGCATCACACTTACATGACTCATGATTTAGTAACATCGTAACAAAACTTACATTTATCCTGATCGTGACATCACTCAATACAATGACCAATCAAGAACAGAGAGTAGCTTAAGTGACAAATGTGTTTATTGGTTTTAATGAATCAATTTGTCACGCAGGTTACTCAAACTGTAATATGATTCGCTTACATTTGTCACAGAATTTGGGCCGTATATACAAAACTCAGTAGCACTATCAATGTATTTAAATACATTTAAAAATAATTTAGGTAAGAATCATTAGCAAAAGCAATCCAAAGAATGGCTGTACAGTAATAAAACGTACTTGGCAAGTATCCCATTGACATAATTAGAGCAGAGTACATTGTTAACTAAATCGGCACATGCTAAATATGTGCCGTCTTACGAAATAGCTTTAATTTGCCAAGAACAGAAAAAATATATTTATTGCTTTGAGAGGTGAATTCGCAATCCATAGCACTCGGCAAAAATATTCAATTAGAAAGGAAATGTCTTGTTTCAATGTATAACTGCTTGACCGAGTAATTGGTTCGTTATTTAGCGCCGTGCTCAAGTGAATGCCACTTATATGACGCCGGAGTATTTTCAGAATAAGAATCTTCACTGACGCAACCCAGGAATGTGAAATCAGTTTACGCGTTAGCCGTTTTGGAACGAAAAAATTCCTCCAGTGCTAAGTGTGACCGCGCGTAATCTGAATTTAAATGGGAATAACCGAAACCATTGGAATACTATTCGTTATAACAGAAACAGTTTTACAAAATAATGCAAGTCTAGACCCGCTCTGGATTTTCGAAATCTCTCTCGTAGGCGTGAAATCGTATATGCATTTGTGTTTAAATAAAGAGACGTCCTTTACAGATTTAAGTGATATGTTTGCTTGGAAATATTTAGTCATCAATTTTGAAAATTTGATTCAAAGTTTCTGTTTAAATTATACCGTTGTAATTTTTATTTTTTTATTTTGTTGGCAAAGTCTTGATGTAATTAATATAACAATTAAATGAAACCAACTTAGTAAAGCTGTAATTTGTTCGTACAAAAATGGTTTTGTCAATCGTTATATTGGCGCTGGGTGTTTTAAGGAAGTTAAAAAACAGTTCTGAGAATGTACCGTTCGCATGATGCGACATCTATTAAACAGCTAACGTTCAAAACCAGAATTCCTCTCTTTTGAACACTTCTGCATAAACGGAAGCTCTTTGAAACATATGCAGGTCAGACTGCGGTCAAATAATAGCGATTGATCATATATTATAACAATCATATCAATTATTCTAATTATTTTAATAATAATAAGATAAATTATTTCATAATGAACGTAAATGAACCTTCGGCTTGACCAACTTGGCTCAACCAATGAGATCAACGTTATATTGAATGGCAGCCTTCCGTGTAAATCTTGAGAATACACTAGCGCATTGTTAATATCCAAATATCAACAAATATTTCCCCATAAATATCCATGTGCGTATCCAATGGATAAAATTCCAGAAAGACCACTGTGCGAAATACAATCATGATAAGTGACAATTAACTCTCAGCTCAAAAATCAGTCGCTATCCTGGTCGTTTCAGGAATATATCCAATAGATATTCGAATAAATTGTAGGCAAAAAATCTGTCAGCAAAAATGAGTTCATAATATCAGGATGGGATGCTCACTTTAGGTAACAATGAAAGGAAATAAGTTTTCAGCAGAATTAGTAATAACAATAACAACAAACAAAAACATTATTATAATTGGGTCATAATAAGAAGGGTGAGGTCATTAATAAGTTCACGGAAGTTATCTCTGACACACGTGTAAATAAATAAATATGTATGTATATATTATGTTATATGGACCACAAATCTAACATCAGTTTTACCCGTGACTGTTAAATTTCTGGTACGGATTAGTACAACGCTGCCTGTGGCAAACAATTGTATTTTGAGCTGGGAACAAACTTTTTTACGTTATATACAAACTCTAAATATAAGAAGGGGCAGATAACTAATGTTACTGTGTGTTTAATAAATAACTTATAATGTAACTCTAACAAGCGCGGGGTAGTATTTAAAGTTTCTGTTAAACATTTAAGTGGCTATGTAAACCCACAGGACCAGCCCGAGTCCGCTGTATTAATCAAATATATATTATATGTTATCTTATTCACAATTATATATATTCATGTTTAATCACACGTATCACAATGGGGGATAACTCGCCACTAGACAACTACTATGTCATGCGCCACATGGTGACACACAAGGAAGTTACCTATGGGGAGAGTAAGTCACGTTACTAGTCAGCCCGTCACGCCACAAGTCTCGCATTTAGAAGACTGGGGCAGCGGCACTTTTGCGCTTTGGGGATTATTAATGATTCTCAGCAGTAAAAATAAACAAAGTCATTTTCCCCATTAAGTTGGCACATCACAAATTTCGAACCAATGTTATTGTCTTCAGCGAATGTTCTTTCATCAACAAACAACTTCACATCGGCAGCAGATCGGCTATGACGAGGTGATCTTCTTTAACGATGTTCCTTGAGCAATACTCACAACTTTTATCTGTATTTGACATCAAAATTACAGAATTAAATCTTACTTTCGCCTTCAGAGTTCGCGGAACCATTACCCAGCTGAACTATGGTTTGTCCTTGGCTGTCATATCTAACAATTGTACTTTTAGGGGGTTTCAAACTGTCCCTCATTGTATGTTCAACACCTTTGCCATACATGTCATTGTACGACTCTGTATTTAACCGAACATTTATCCGCGAACACCGAAAACACAAGATTTCCCGGAAAGGTGCTCGGAACTCTTTGTTAAAACGTGCGTAGATCACGGGGTTTAAAAATGAGTTGGCATAGCCAAGCCACATGAACACACTAGAGAGCCACCCGGGAATAGCATCGGTTTCACAGAAAGGGCGCAGAACGGCTAAAATAAAGAATGGTAGCCAACAAAGAGTGAACCCACCCATGATAACTCCCAGAGTCTTGGTAGCTTTTCTATCTTTTGACGACACGGCCGATTTGCCCTGTTGACTACCTTTAAACAAAAGTTGTTTGATTGTAAATCTTCTCCCGGTATTGGGTTTCTTTGGTAAAATCTCTGTTGAGTGATTATTATCGTCCTTTTCACTGCCGCCATTTTTTAGAGTACCGTTTGGAAGAAATGTGCTATCCACGCTCCCCTTTGAGGATTTGGAAGTTCTAGGTATAAGAAGGTTCTCGGCAGGGCGTTGCTTATCCAAATTACCAATATTCGAAGACTTTCTTTCTTGTTTGGCAATTCTCGAAGATACCCTCCAGATTCTGTAGTACACAACTATCATGACAGTAAGGGGGAGATAAAAGGCACATAAAGTTGCATAAATTTGGTATCCTAGTTCCTGACTGACTATACACTCGAATGGTTTATTGTCTGATTTCCAACCGAACAAAGGTGGGATACTTATTAAAGCTGATGCTACCCAAACTACTGTTATCATGATACCCATCCGCTTCGGTGTACGCTTCATCGCGTACTGAAACGGACGAGTTATCACGAAATATCGGTCTACACTGATCATACATAGGTTTAAAATAGAGGCCGTACAAAGTAGAACATCCAATGAGGTCCATACGTCACATACAGTAGGTCCTAACAACCAAGCCGTTAACACTTCATAGGGCAACGCCAAGGGCATCACCAGTAATCCAACAAGTAGATCTGATACCGCTAAAGAAACAATGAGCAAATTAGATGGAGTACGTAATCGACGAACTATTCCTACCGCTATGCAGACGAGAGAGTTACCCAAAATTGTTCCCGCGGTGAGCACAAAAAGCACAATTGAGATAATGACCTGTAACCATATTGGGTACCCACCCGGATCATCCAAAGCTTCTTCCGACGGGATATGGGAGGTATTGGTAACGTTCGAAGAATTCCCGTAATCACTGAGATTTGTGGCCAAAGTCTGCCACGTACTGTAGGGCAAAGAACCGCTGTCATATCGGAACGTGGAAGTGTCATTCGCCATAAGAACTTGTATGGCCGAACTGGCTTGTACAGCCAATGTTCTTACTTCTAGCACAGCACAAGTAGAAAGAATTTGTCCATTTTAGACGCGTCTTGCTGATACACTTCTGTGAAACACATATATAATGAAAAGTCGAAACAATCGCTTCACAAAGTACTAAACCTAGAAGGAAATTTCGACGCTAACACTGTTAAAATCGAAATTTCACTGCCCATCCACTAACAGATGATAAGTATGAATTTACTTTCTCGAACACCAACGATATGTGTTTAAAGCACTAGTAATTGGCACAAGTATTTCCCAGACTGTTGATGCTATATAAACAACCAACACAATCGCAAATTCAAAGCTCTGGTTGGAAAATTCGTTGCAAGTGTTGCAAATGTTACTGAGCACAAACTGTTTAGTCGGCTACTGATTCATGGGCCCAGTTTACAACAACCGGCTTGCTGGAGGTAATATGGCATTCTAAATTTTCTTATCCTTAATGTAGTTAGTACTTATTCCACAGTAATATATATTCTAATACACAGACGTCGTCCACTGGCAGATTATTAGCAAACCGAGCTGTTGTTATGCAATCCCTTATGAAACTGTCGACTGCACACAACGTTTGGTAAAATAATCCCGAAATGAACTCTGCTTATGTCATTAGGTCCATGTACTAGAAGACACAAGCCATGCGTATCGAGAGCTGTATGATCTTGTTCTGGGCCCAACCGTAAACTATAATACAACGGATTACATAGGAGTGCTGTAGAGGGTTGAAGTATATGCCCGACCAGCTACCTTAATTAGGCAAATTACACATGTATTGTGTCTAGTATTTGGAGAGCTGAGTTATGCCAAAATTTGGTAGCGGTAAAAACACACTACATTGTCACGTTTGACGCCTACTTCCAAAGTGACGTTCATCAAAGGCGTCACATTTTAACACGAAAAGAACATCCCAGGTTTTCATCTTGGTATAATCCAATTAACACAATCTCAGATGACGTTAATGAGATAACCAACCATTCCTTGGCTAATCGTGTATCCGTCTTCTCTGGTTATGGTCTTTTGATTAATATATATTGTTGTTCACTCCGGTGTTTTACAGTTCTTCAGAAGGTCAGTTGGCACCTGAACGAGAAACCCGTTATAAATCTCACAGTCTCGACAGCCTGCAACAGACGAGAAACACAAATTATTTCTGTATATATAAAACATACATAATTAACGCTAGCGTTGTACACATATCACCTCGTGTAAGTATGCAGTAAACACAGTAAAAATGCATAACAAGCGAGAAGAATGATCACGAATGTGTATGAGAGTAGTCTAATGGCGCTGTTCACACAGTCATTTTTCGACTAAATATGCCCTTTGACTATGCCACAAAAGTGTTCAACCAAGGTAGATGATTACAGACAGTCTTCGCGTTTCGCAGACCATCATAGTTCATTCCTCTATGTAATCAAAGCCAGAAAAAGCACCTGAGACAGAAATCTACAATAACAAAGGAGGTTAAATTCGTTTTCGGCGTCTTCATTTTAACAAACCAAAGTCTGTTATTCATGATAGACCATAACGTATAGTATTGACATGGTATTGTACGGCTTTACATTTCAGGTCTGTAATAACCAACTAATCCAGCATGATACTCCTCATCTGGTCATTTCTTCTCCCCAATGTAAAACCAAACACAGGAATACGTAATTATATGCTAAGGGAAAAACTGGTATAGCTTGTAATAAACCATTTTTTTTACAGAAAACGTATTTATTTCACAACGTCGATTGGCCTTACTCTAGCTCAATGCATTGATATTGAATAGCCTCGGACTTGAAACGCAAAAAGTACAGATTTAATACTTGAAAAGTGAATTGTCGCACGCTATCATGGATTTGATACGGTTTTATTTGAGTTCTCGGGCAGTATCACATCAGCTAAGCTCTATGTTTTTATTGCCTTAAAAAAAACTCAAACTGAATGCAAATATCGATCTTATTCAGAAATTGTATTAATGTTTGTAAATGGGACATGGAAAAGATTTCTATGAGTCAAGCTTTTCCACCAATTGTACAATAATTAACTATAGATTGTTGGAAGCGTCTGTGTGTTCTTGTAGGCCGGGCACCAATACATTTTCACTGTACAAGTTCGGATTAGATACATCACTATAACACACACAGCGGGAGATTCCCAATGCCTATACACGCCCGAACCACACTTAATTAAGTAGCTCTTTCAAATCAGCCAAATAGGATCAAAAAGGGAAAGATTATTGCCTTACATATAGTGGCTATATTAACTCGATTAAAGCAGATATTGAGCCCGTCTTTATAAAGGAATTTGTCCAAAGCAAACTGCTATTTATGTCCTAAGTTACCTAGCGACGGGCTTCCAGACATGCTTTCACACTTCGAGCAATTTAATATAGTGTAAAACATAGACAATTATATCCACAGGACTCTAAACTTAGCCGGATGTACATTGGAAGAGTGTGAACAGACATATTTTTATTTAATATTTTATTGAACTACTACTCTGGAATGTCGATCGATGCCTTAGCGCGAACAGGCACTTGATAAATATGTTTTTTTTTGTAATCAGTTTAATGTGATACACATCCTATATCGTACAATTATCAATCAAATTTTCTGCAACAGAAAAATTCATTAAAGCAAGGCGTTCATCAATCTTGTTACTTAAAATTATAAGTTTCAAATATAACCAAATATATGCGGTCTTAATAGGTAGTTAACACAACAAACTTGTAATAAAAGTTTATGATAATCAATAGTTTGCAAACTACAATCGTGCAATATAACAATATAAAAATTGCCTTATCTCCAAATAGCACCTCTCGAATATTCGCGAAGCAAAAATGGTGCTAACCGAGCGGTGTGACCTGTCGATAACATTCGTTAGTCCAACTAGGAACTTATATTTCTTGGTCACATGTTGTACACCCGAGGTTTAAACAACAAATAAGTTCATTTTTTGATTTTGCCTGCCGCTTACTTAAGTCACTTGCTCGGTGTTATTATGTCGGTGGTAGTGATGTAGAATATCAAACTATAAAAGACATTTTATCGCAGTATCTCGAGAAAATAGAACATAATCCCAAAACAAGAACGAAGCAACAATTGATGTTACATTACTGTCGCATTTTATCCGGTGAATGTCTTTGCTTCACATATAAATAAGTTGTATTTTTCGATAAAGCTTTGCGTTTGTTGCATTATTTGGCGTCTATCGCTCCTACACAGGGTGCTCTCAAAGGGAGAGCAATCTGGTACTTTCCACGCTATGCAAAAACATAGATGTGCTTAAGTCCAGAACGAGACGAGCGAACTACAATTGGAAGTACACATATAAACGTTCAATGACTCCTGTGCTTACAAATATTGGATTTTTTGATGGGGTGCGTGTCATTGGGTGGAACCTCGTGTGCCCTGGTGCTCTCTGGTCTGTTGGGGATTGCCAAGATGCAAACTTGTTTATTAAACTGTTACCAAAGATAGAGCAGAGCAAGATATACAAGTGTGTACAGATCTGTTCAACGCCATTTTTTCATATACGGCAAAGCCAGGATTTTGGTGCACATATAGATTATACGAAATGGTATTTGCCCACAGTGGAGTGTTATGTCAAATAAATACGAAATAAAAAATCTTAAACAGCGATTTCGTTATCGAAGCTGAAGCTGTTTCTTCCTCCTATCGGCATTTCCCTGATCATGAGCGAATCGTTCTTCCGAAATTCACTTGATCAACTTTCCTCACTAATCAATGAATTCATATCATGCTAATGGGCTAAAAATGACAGATCGAGAGAAATAAGTCTTGCATTAAACAGAAGCCATAAAAACAAATAGGGTAATCTAATTCAAAGCGTTCCATCCAACTTAATTATCACAAAATAAAATAAATTAGAATCTTCGTTAAGCGAGGCCACTTTGAAAGGTATTTATTACCGGGGAAGGGCATTTTTTCTTAACTAGTGTGTGTGAAGCTGAACAGTTGAAATGGCCATTCATCAATGCCTCAATATCCTAGCTTTATGAACAACTGAGCCAGAAAAAGCGATCACGGGCTAACGAAGCCAAGCAAGCGATATAGAGGGCCTCCAATAAAGAACTAACCCCCATCAATAACCCGGAGAAATCAATCCGGCTTCGGCTAGTTTTATATTAGGCCATCAGTCATCGTTGAATTCCTTTACAGACAAGTCGGAACAATGGCCGTGGTAATCAGTTAGGTAAATTATCATAATTTTGCCTCCAGTACATTTCATCGAGCCTGGTTATTAACACATCAGATTCACACAAGTAACCTCTGTACATGAATCATTCTTTACGAGCAAATACAATCAAACTGGAATACTAAAAAAACTATTAACGACAATAACTCTGGAAGTAATTCTACTAATAACAAATAACTTATGTAGACATTCTCTTAATTGGACTGTTAATTATGTGTTATAAATATGAAAAATGTGCAATGGTTTAAAAATAGGTGCTAGTTTGTTTGCTGCATGACGGCGGTGTCCGTATGAACAATTTGGAGAAATCTAACAATACATGGAGGGAACCTTTCGATTCCCTCCCTCAAGTCAACTATTTTCGTCAAGTTCTTTTTTTAGGTACCAATGGTCGTAAATATTTCCGTTCATTTTCTCCCGCTATAAAATAAAGCCAGATATCAGAAATATATTAAGTCTAGTCAGAGCACCTATTTCTATTTACTAGTATTCATATTATCAGACAAATACCTGTGGTTTTTTGCTTGTCGATTTGTTGGCTTAAACGAGATATTATCTTATCTAAAGTTAATCAATAGTCTGAACTTAATCCCTACCTACTAAGATGATCTTGCACGCCACACAGTAGGCGTGCTAATCATCAGCGTATAGAAAAGGTATACTTTAATCATTATAGGCAACAGAGTCATTTTAGAAGTTCTAAACTAGTAAATATGTTTATTTGCTTCGCGCTAAATTTTTTTTTTCTTATATGACAACGAAGTTTAGTTGGTGTTTGGTGAAAGACGAACATACAAAGCCACTAAAATCCATTACCGCGATCCCCGTATCCACCATCAGTAATCACCACCCATATACCTGGCAGATGGACAGTCGTAATTGAACCTACATTTATTTTACGCACACAATTAATCGTGTCATATTGAGACCATCGTCTTGGGGTTTTTTGTACGACAATTTGGTCGCATTTCTTTTGTATCCATTTGTTGGTTTTATGTTCGGACTGCAGAGTAAATATGGGAAGACGTGAGGTTGCCTGACAATAGCTATGGCGTACAGTGGGAATGTTTGCACACGGTAGATAATTGTATGTAATCAAGCAATATACACCTAGTTATTCGATAGTAGATAAGTGGACTTAAACAACCGCTTTGGGTCATATTTGTATAGTATAAACAAAGAAGTTGTATGTCTATAGTTTATTCAGATGCAAGTTAAGTAGATTTAAATTATGTATGTGCCTAAATTTAGACGCATTTATACACAATGAATATATTTTACATTTACAAATCAAGCCGTTGGCCCATGTGGTTAATGCCCCGGGCTCATTGTACGCAACAGTTGAACTGGAATTCAGAATATAGTGTCATATTTGTCTATTGTCCAGACATATGTTAATGAATGCTGTTCATTCTCAGTCTCGCAAGTACTCTACAATGTATCCTACAGGGTCGAACCCCTCTATGAGATATTAATTTGCAATGTCGTCACCAGCAGTTTCGACGATAGACATACTGAAATTCACGCTTTTTTGTATTAGCGGAATATCATTCGACAAATTTACATAAACTTAGTTGCGTTACTAGTGAAATTTGGAACAAGGACGGTTTGTGTTTACACGTAGTTGGCAGTATTTAATCAGAGCATATACTATTTTAGGGAGCTGAATATAACTAAAGTATATCTTCTCTCGTTATATCGTCCATCATTTTCCGACGCCAATTAACCATTTGTAGACATAAACCATCACGACTTTTATATTTTTTTTATAAGCCTATTGTAGTATGGGGATTTTACCTGTGAATCACAGCTCTGAGAAACGTTCTATCAGAACAACTACAATAATCATTGGGAAGTCTTAAACGAAGCACTAGTGTACATGCTTGCCATTCACGGAGAGAGGTTATGGAAAGCTTCTGTCAACGAATACCCTCCTGTCAATTCGTATTACAATTCATAACTGTGAATCTATCTGCATTCATAACTACTGTTGATACGGTCATTTAGCCATATCAATCAAATCTAATCCGCCGATCTTTGCAGAATTTGAGTTTAAATTTCGTTAAGTTACGGTTCTACATAAATTATGAAGACAGTTTGTTTTAATGATTGGCAAAAAGATGGAAAAGTAAAACTTGTTGGAAACAATCTGCTAGTAACTCTCGCGTGCTAAATGTGACATTTTTCGATACCCCTTAGCCGAGAGAGCACCTGGGCACATGAAGCTCCCGCTGCCATCGTTTACTATTCACTCATATAAATAT
>JAVFBZ010153615.1:15456-39867 GCA_032466195.1 Katharina tunicata
GCTAGACCTTGTTGGCTCAACTCGTGAATATTCCTCTGACACGGAAACCTTAGTGTATCCCGTCCGTATGAACAGAAATACAGCGTAGCGTACAACGTACCAATAACTCTAGGATGTTACCTGGTTTTAAACGCTACAGGTTTGATCAGTTAATATTGCGGCCCTGTTGCTTAAACCAATAGCAATTCTCTATTTGTTTGATTTAATTAATGCTTGATGTTTGAGAGGATGTTCACATATATTACAACTTGACTATGACTTGTTGGAAACCCCCCAAAACAAAACAAACACTCGGAATAAAAAAACAACCGTCGACATCCGCAGCTGAACCAAGAATGGTTGCTAAAGGCGGAATAAATCATCAAAGTATAAGATATAGCCTTTCAACAGAAACTGACGTTATTTACTCCGGTGTCAAACCGATCAGTGCATCTAGAAGAATAGGTTCTGTAGCGAAACCAACGACTGGTATACTTCAATTGGGTAGATGTTTGATTTTCGTCCCAAACGCAAAGATTTCTTTAACGAGTTTAAGCAAAAAAGAAAGAGAACGGTGACTATACACATTACACATAGGTTAAATTTCCACAGGGCAAACCGAAAAAATGTACTAAACACAACAATCCTACTGTTGTAATTCCTTTGGAGTTTTCTATTTTCACTTGTATCAAAAGTATTTGAGAGCCAGTACAATGCAGGTTATTTTAGTTTTACGGCGTCTTAGTTGGAAACGTCAAGCATTATAAGAATACTTACAAAAGATAAGTACCTTACTTTAGAACAAAAACACACTTATCGTATATCTGGTTTAAAAAAATATGAGACAGTTGTTTTTATAATAAACGTTATTTTCCTTTTATGAGGGTTTAGGTATTTGGTGGAAAAGTCAAGCATAATAAGTAGGAAATACAGTAGACAAACATGCCCCTTGAAGCAAAAAGACATGAAGAATATGATTGCTCTTGTCTGTTTCGGAAAGACTACGGATGGGGTTAATTCTTCATTCCACTTTGAGTTACTATTCGTGTCACTCAACATGTGTGTATATAGATAAGCAAAGTATTACATTTCACACTGAGCAACTTTGGAAGAAAATCTCTAACTCTAAGACAGCTTTTAGGAAACGTTGTTAACGATGTTTACGAGCGATGATTTTCTTTTCCGTTTTCGTTCGCGAAGTTATCAGAAGAATTCTTACATTTTTTTTCTCGTCACATGATAATTGCTATTCATCATAGCACACTGTGGCTCTGTGTAGCAATGAGTCAGATAAGCACCCTGTCAGAAAGATACTCGTTAAAAACCTAGTTATCTGAGATCCGCAGAAACATCACAGTGGCGATAACTCGTTAGTGGACCTACTATTGGCGAACACTCTCTAATATTTTCTAGTCTCGCTGCCCACTTCACCAAATTTCTAAAATGAGGGGCTTGAATTTTCTACTGCGAGAGCTAATCCTGGCTTCTGGCTGCTTGATTTGACGTGTCTGACAACGGTTGTGAACATAATTGCAATCTGCAGGGTGCCAGCAAAGCTCACTAGCGCTTATTAGAGTTATCTTTTCGCCAGAAATAGACATCGCCTGTATGTAAGATAAGGGTTGTCTCTACATGCCCTCGACTAGCTAAGATATTTTCATTGCTGGCTTCACGGAGGTGAAATAAGTAACCAACAGGGAGAAGGCTTCCGAACATCAGGGATTCTTTCGCGTTTCTATAGCAACGCGACTGATCCCCGTCTTTTTTCGTGATTGATTGGGTATGATTACGACAGGCGACACCCATGGCCTCTGGTTTAACATTGGCTTAATTCGACTTTTTTTCCGGTCTTGCGACAATAAGTGTATATGTCTGTCTAGCGGGTGGTCGACTGGACATCAGCTTTACACAGCAATACGCTTAATTTCCGTATTAATTTTAAAGTGACTACACGAGATTGGCATGCACAAAATGCAGCCATGGTAACGCATGTTTACATTTCTTTTCGCAGACAGTAGCGGTGTTATCTTTTCATAACACTTTCTCAAATTGAAAAGTCCAGTACCTCAGAAGCTGTAACCTACACTTATGCCACAGTAGATTCCCCAATAAAAACGCCATTGTTATCACTGATATAAAACTATTGGTGTTACATAAATAACTTTCTGAAGGACAAAAGATAAAATACGTATTAAAAATAAATAGCAAAATCTATTTTTACCTCCGGTAAAGAATATAAATAAAACCGCAAAAAAAAAAAAAAAAAAAAAAAGCAATAACATCGACTGGGTGTTCTATAAGGAAGAGCTGGAAATTACAATAATACAAAATTTTAAGAAACCTACATTATCTCATTAAAATACACTCTCGCAACAGTGATAAAGTTCTGTGCACACAAATTCGTTACGCCTTGTATGTTTCATCGAAAAAACTTACTCAATCGCAAGTGAAGTGAAACTTGCGTTACCATACGCCAATATATAATAGATCTTACACCAGCGAAAATATCGTACATTGTTATTGTAGATTAAGTTTATACTCAGGCAATGTTTTTAAAAAGATATATTGCGGTATAAGTTTGTCTAAGGGGTTCTGGATAAACAACATAATACACTAATAGGTTGAACATGTTTAGATTGTTAAGCCAGAAAAAAATAAACAGAAAGGAAAACAGATTGGCTTAAGCCCAAATGTACATAGATATAACACCTAGTTTTTGGATCGTATCTTTCACGTCGTATTTGTGTAACGATCATATCTGTACAACTTTTTTTTCACAAACGGTGAGCTCGTACTTAATATGTCTGGGCTAATCAAATTGAACAAAAACAAATCATAGTCTCTCTTAACCATAAGATAATTACAAATGTTGAAGTCTTATAGTCTTGGGAAATGTTTTATAATTGCATACGTTAAAAAATTATAATTTTCATTTACAAAACTATTTGCGTATTATTGTGACAACGTTTCTTTGTCGGGTTTTGTTTTCATTTTTGTTGTTAAGTGTACATACAATCTCTAGTTGAAATAAAGCTATGACTTTAACTGATTTACGAGTAAGGTATATTTAGTTTAGAGTAGACGTTACATCTGTTCCAAAAATAATGAATAATCTTGACAACTGCGTACAGACTGACAGAGAAACAAACACTCATGGAAAAGGTAAATTTCATTACTAATTGAACAACTTTCAAAACGATTCGGTTTAGATACAAATGAATGATCTTAACAATTTTGAACAATTTGAGCAAGGGAACGTAACTGTCAATTGTTAGCTCCCATTGGTCATTTTCAATAATGTATCTGATTAATCACCAAATAAAGATACGTTTCGCAAGTATTGTACAAATTTCTACATAGTTATTTGATAACAGCAACCACATAAATTTATATGCCAAGGAGTCTTCTTTAAACTTAATCGAAAACTGCGCTTAGTCAACCACACATAAAAAAATAACAAAAGCAAGGTTCTTAGTCTGCAAACTTTTCTGAACTAGAATCTGTTCAGAGTGCTATCCCAAACAAATAATGAAAATACTGATAACAGACTTGTTTTCACTATTCAGGCCTACACTTTATCAGAAATTGAATACTATTGAATCACCATACTAGAATTAGACTCATTTTTGATATCCCAGCCTTGCTATGTCCAGTGAATATATGCGACACATAATGCTAAGGCCAGGCAGCTGAGGCTTAACGCATAGGCCTAGAATATCCAAACAAGTTAAATGAAAATACAGGATGTTACCTACGAGAGGTGGTCTAGGTCCTAACAAATCGTCGGCTTTTCCTGAAATCTGATATTGTTTGCACAAAACTACACATACTTTTATGTCACTTAAAATAGAACAGTAAATAACCCGATACCTTATAGTTGAAAGCATAACAGAAAATCCAGCCAGACGCTTCAAATTATACGTTAACTACTTCCCCGTTCAAACGTTTTGCCTCGTTGCCTGCAATTCCTATAATCCATAGAATAACGCCCAGGTATTTCTTGTTTTCGCGGTACCCGGTTTAATAACTAAGAGAAGGGACGTCTGGTACCCGGTTTAATAACTAAGAGAAGGGACGTCTGAGAGTCAGAGTCGTTAGAATAAGTTTATCATAGATTATTAATATACATATTCGTCATACTTGATGTAACTTAACGTAAAATATAAAGAAAAGTTACAATTAAATAAAAAACGTTATTGTTTGATTGAGGTTTTACGCCGTACTTAATGTTATTTCAATCATATTACGGTGTTAAAAGCCCAATGGGTAAAGAAGGGAACGACAACAGACAAGGATGCCGATGTATGTTTTTTTTCTCTTCTTCAGATACGATACATAGGTTTAAGCCATTTTTTAAAATACGCGGTGTGATTTAAAAAAGGTTTATTCGCGCAATGGTAGTGTTAAGGTTTAATAAATACTAATATGTTTAATTGACGAAACTTTTATGTGACAGACCAAACAATTCTAAAAAATTTAAACCAACATAGGTTTTCATACAATTTCTACAAGTTCTTTGTTGACATTTAACTTATTTTAAACACGTATTGAAATCATAAATTTATTATAGATTTTTATTGCTCAGACCTAACTTATGTTGCATTTGCAGTTAGGCGCTAACAAATAAAAAGTTAGGCCATGTAGTCATCTGTTTAAGCATTTCGCTGAATTGAACATAACCTGTAAATATGATGCGAGATAGAACCACAAAATCTGACTCGATCACCATTTTGATTGCTTCAGCTGAAGAGATTTTGTTCCGTTGTTAAAGAAGTGCGATGCTAAAATATGTCGGTGAATTACACAAATGGACAGAGACGAATTCGAAAAGTTTCGAAATTAGGGTTGTTTCTTGCGAAGAGGTAACCGTACATAATCGAGTCGGCTTAGTGCGGGCCATTAGGACAAAAACTGCAGCCAAAAACGTATATATTACGGAGGAAAATATCGATTATATCAAATAACGAGCGCTAGAAGTATTATGATTCGTTGTGATATAACGATTTAGAAAAACAGTATATCAATCACGAAACTATATGACTACAGCTTGTCCTCGTCAACCAGTAAAATATCGATTTGTAAATAATAATAAAGGATGATGGATAGGTCGCTCAGATTTAATATTAGATTGGTGCAAGATTCTTTTAAGGTACTTAAGATACTACTCTAGGCCTAATGAGAAAGAAAGTCGTGCAATCGACTAGGTAGGAGCTGAACGATGCCGTAGAACTAAAAGATAAATACAGCCCGAACTTGAGGTTGAGCCACTTACATGTCCAATTTTGATGGTCTTTGCAGTAGGAATAATACGTGTAATAAAATGGATCAACCAAAAACTCCGCTAATTGATATGATTGGACAGGGTTTGGTGGAGCCCCTTGCTGATTGATATGATTGGACAGGGTTTGGCGGGAGCCTCCTGTGCCTTGATGCTCACCGAACTAGGGGGCACCAGTAAGTCGATTTGTTATGGTGTCTTGTATAAATGTACTCATATATCTTCTGTTTTGCCATCTGTTTGGGGTAGTTTCCTTCACCGATTGGGCTGGCGCGCTGTGGAATAATGCATATGAGTGAAGCTTGCGTAAAACCCCCAATCAATCAACCAAACAATTCAATAAATTGGAGTGGCATCGTTATATCTTCTACGTCGATATTTTCTAGACATATTATTAGCAAACATATGGGCAAAATAGTTCATTTGCTCGTGTAACTCCTTTGTACACAAGTTACCAAAAAGGGGAGGGTCATTTGTATCTAATTGTTTAACCCTGTGTCCGTACCACACGGGGGATTCTCTATAGGTTTTCCAAGTTCTTTGTGGGCTTCTGTTTCCCGTCGATTCTCGCGCCAGCGGGGAATCCCCATGAAACCCGCCCCAAACCTGTCTGCGCTAACTCCCAATAGCATGTGTATACGCTTTATATACAAAGGTCGAGTCGCTGCGCGCTGTTGGATAAATACAAGTGGGTGTTCTCCAAACGAGATATCTACAGGAACAAAAGCGGAAATCAGATACTGTAATAAAACTGTTTGTGTTGCAACAGATCTCCCAGGTAAATTAGCACTTCTGTTATAAACTAACCAGTAATAGACACTCAACTGCGTATCAAATGCAACTGGCAATCCGGGTTCTTTTACACTGAACCAATATAGCGGTGATACTTTACGGTTACTTTGGCCAAATAAGAAAGACAGAATGATACAAAGAAATAATGAAATAATGAAACATAGAAAGAAAGAAAGAATTGAATGGACGAACGAAGGAAGGCTAAGCGATAAATATAAGTGATATTTAACAAATATATCATGACTAGGTACAGTCCTACATCGAAAGTTTTTTAAAATGACATTGCTATCCAAATCTATTTGCTCACCTCGGCAGTTTCTGTAATGATTTGATAAGTCGGTTGGCTTGACTTGAATTATATGCGAAAAACAGTTTGTGATAAATGTAGATCAGTAATTAGGTAAGGCGGCTTTAAGCCGTACTTACATTTCTGGAAGATTCAGACTGCCTTGCGTTGTACGCTTATTTTTGTTATTGTCATTTCTTGTACTAAATTTTGCAATCCGTCGAATAATTTCCACACTGCCAAATCACATCCAGACTCGTACCCAAGACACCGACTTAACGCCAACGCGTCAGATACACCATAGTACTCAGCTTCTTATAGGCTTTAGCCCGACCAGAAAACTAGACGGTGTTGTTCGATATAATGGTCCTAAATGTACATTTTATGAACATATAATGCTGAGCAAATGGTGGAGTTTTTTCCTCACGCTTGCTCGTATATTGTTAATGCGGAAGCGTCGTTAACCCTCTATTTTTGCTTTGTTTTTCTTTCAGATAAAATACAACTAACGAGTTATGTTATATCTTAAAGAAAACAAAAATGAGACGCTTCCAACGGGACTCGAACCCAGGACCGTTAAACGATAAAATCATCATTACCTTCAACGAGCCACAGCTACGGCAAACCCAAAAATAGCGTAATCCATACTTCGCCGAATTTAATTCAACTGATAAAAAAGAACGATAAATATAGCTAAATATCATTACATTAGTAGTCTGGTGTATTTGTATAGTACCCTGAGCATGATCAGAAAAAATAGCGTAAAATACAAACTAAAAAAGGTATGTTGTGAACTCGTTTTTTGATATGTACACTGTGTCTTTCGCTACACTGCTACTACACGTCGATCTTAATACAAATATGTAAGACAGCTCTACAAAAAGATTTTATAAATAGAATACCAAAGCTGTATTATAAACGTCTCGTGATAGCACGCTTTGTATGAACTTTTTTTTTATCACAAATTTGCATTCTGACGAATGACTAACACACTAAGAATTTATTCTATAACAAAACATATTTGACTTCTTACAAATATCCGTTTCTGTTCCTTTAATCAACAACAAGTGTTACGATGAACCCCAGTATATATATATATGATTATAATTGATTACTATATATTTTCACCTTATTTTGACAGTAAACTCAGGCAAAGAACTTTCATATAATTATGTCAACGGTATTAAATGACCGATTTTTAAAGATCAGCACTGCTTATATCTCATGTGAAGAAGTATGGCGATATGATATGATTGATTGAATGACTGATTGGTTGTTTGATACATTGATTGGTTGATACTTTGATTGATTGCTTTATTTGTTGTTTGATACATTGATTGATGGATGTTTAACGTCGTGCTCAAGGGCATATTTCGCTTATATCACGGTGGTATACTGCGCCATATTAACAGAAGCATAAACTGTGAAGTGTTCTGCTCCGTCTATTAAATAGTTTTGAATGCGCCATCCAAACCAATATAATAAACTGTCGCCTGTTGGGAAATTCATGTTCCCATAGAATGACTGCTTGAGACATTCTGCTTTCAACCGAAGGTCTGTGGAACTATGACAAAAGCAACTGTGGCATGAATGGATTTGACACCACAGGTGTGACGTAACAGGTGAAAATACACTGAGAACTCAGCTCACGGCAATGTAACAAACTATAGCTCGAATCAAATTAACAAAAATATAGCTCCGAGAAAAATGAGTGTGTGAAAAGTAAATTCCTGACAACACAGGGAACTACACAGTCCTAGTGTATAATTTCAAATGTAGAGAAAGACAAATTTGAACGCATCCAACAGGGATTCAAACAGTTTAGCCAACTGAGCTAACGCGGCTCACGACAAAACTACCACTAATTGTCATCCACGTAAAGGCGATCAGTCTCTACGGAAAACACTTATCCTAGTATGTGTAATACATACAAATCTAAAGTGTTTGTCACATCATAAATCCCTGTTACAAATAATGAATAAATTTTGCAAATGTTGTAATGCAAAGAAATAGGTGTAATATATATCTTATACACAATTATACACGTGTGTGTATAAGACAGTCTTTAATATTGTGAAAACTACATATGCCATGAACTAGAATGAACTGTTATAAACGGCAAAGGGTCCCTACATAGGTTCACGTAGTTCCCTATATGATTATTCGATTTTTAATTTGTATGGCATGTGGAGCAATATAAATATAAGTGTGTGGACAACACAGACTTTCAGCTTTAAAAAAGAAGTGTATCAATATATACTACACCTGTTAAAACCTTCAAACTGAGCCGATAAATATGGGTTTGGAACTATATACACCTTTATGTATTTTACAGGTAGCGCGTGAATAAATTTCGATTTCATTGAAATTGAATACATTGGCCTAACTAACGGATCGAGACATTCAAAGGCACATTAAGTAGGCGGGCATTACTGGCGTCAAGTTGTAACCACTAGCAACCGATGAAGGAATGGCATTTAACGGGAGAAAAGTAATACATAGAGTGTGTCAGTTCCCTATACCTAAAATATCAACCAACTAGGCTTATTATACGGGATATACGAGGTATGGAGTTTCTACTTACGTTAGCCCTGGTAAAAGTCCGGGTAAGTCCAAGGCAAGAAAGGCTATATAACAACTACATTGGCTGACGTTGTTGCATAGCGCAGTCTTAGGCTGAATTCATTCAAGCTTAGCACTGATCTATTCTTAAACGAACTCCAGTTAACTTCTGCACAACTAAACCGTAAAATAGTGTCAATGGGAACGACAGAAAAGCTGTCAACCAAACCGCTCTAAGACACCATTTCCTCCTAGGTTTTGCTTTACACTGTACGCGGATTTGAAACCTTGAATACTTCGTCAAGCAAATGAAGAGGAAGCATTCCGAACTACTGCGCTGGAAACTAAGGGTATTCGTCTGCGAATATCTCTCCTGCTGTCGGACCAGACTGCGCCGGGGATTCTTGTATAAGGTACCTCTTTCGGTCCCTTAATGCGCCGTCTCCTATGACGGCTTGAGCAGAAGGGGCTAAAAATAGATTTGGAACTACCGAAAGGGACACCAACCGAGGTCAAACTGCTCTCCTTTCATCGCAACTCAAAATGAATTTAACAGCGACCATATCTAGGTCAACTAAGTAGCGCCCAGTTCATTTCTTCGTTTCACTTTTTTCAACATAATTCAACACATGCATTAGAGAGTGAATGAATAGTACGAGGTTTGTATATGTGCTCAGTGAGCGTTAACATTACGTTGTTAGTTCACCATTTACTGTGACACCGGGGTTAACACACACACTTAATATACACACGTATTTCTGACAATATATATAGAAATAAATTTACCTTTCCTTTCTGTAATGTCGATTTCCATAATAAAACATCCTTAATGTGACAACAGACACGCAATGCGACCAATGCACTCAAAATGTTTATCGGTTGCACACAGCAATATTAATCCACGTAGGGCCTGTTTCGAGCGTAAATAATTATATTACTATAGAATATAATTTTAATATACATCTGAAGAAATTAAAACGTCAGTAAATCATTTGCCAATCGGGAAAATTGGATCGAATAATATTCGTAGACCTTTTGCTTCGAAGTCCAACAACTGGTGATACTAAAATAAGACGAACTACATCAAAGCGAAACACTTTCTCCGCAGACCTGGTTGTTGGGAAAGCTACTTTATCCCTAGGATCAAACTGCGGAGTTGACGGGCTGATTCTGCGCCTTAAGAGGTGCGAAGCGGCTAGGATAAGCGATAAAGCCATTCTGTTTCCCCGCGCACTTTGCTGTCTCAAAATGATCCACTTAAAACATTGCGTCCGCGGTCAGCATTGGTCCAGGTCAAGTCGACATAACGCGAACACAAACAGCGCTGGACCCTCGAGAAGGGAAAAGCATGCGTGTATCTTTTGTCATTATAGTGCCCTTCGTACATGAAAATTGACGACTGGTCACGGGAAAAAAGCACCGGTTATACTTGCTTCCGACATAATGTAGCCATTAGAAATGAGCCTATGTATGTGCAAAACAAAAATGCAACCAAAAAAAAAAAATTGGTCCTAATACTAAAGTGGATCGACTTCAGCATGTGGTGACTAATTTTTTTAACTTGAGTAGTGTTTAACTTTGGTCGGAAGGGTATCACTGTTTAAAAGGCTCACTATGCCGTGGGAAACTATTATCATATTAGGATTAAAGAAAAAGAGGCCATGGTATCTGCATTGAGTGTTGATCTTCGTTTTAGGTTTTCATAACGTGGACACGGGGTGACAATTTCTACTATTATTATAGGTGACTTATAATCATGTATTTAAGTAATGATCAAATATTTACAATCAATACTCAAAAGTTCGAGGCCATTGGAATTCACTCTGGTACAATTGGGTCCATTTTTTATTTAATATTTTTTATTCAGGGATAACAATTGGTACTGTGTGTCAGATTTGACACTCCCTACATTTTCAAGAATATACCCCTTAACATTAGATAGTATAATGAAATAAGGCATATCTAGTCAGAACGTCAATAAACGTGTAGTAAAAGAGATACCGCTTGATAAAAGAAAGTATATTAATAACGTTCGCGTTTATGAAATATCCTAAAAAAACTATAGCTGTCGTTACTATATCAACAGTGCCATGTGCGCTGTCACTTTAAACAAGTAAAACCCAATTTAATCAATTAGCATACTGCACTTAGTACATTGACAAATTCTAGAATAGGGTCTAGAACTGAGTACGCAAATTAATGGTGCGCCATTAAATTGACTGCATGGTGTGACGCTTTTGCCGCACTAGCCTTTGGCTATAAAGAGATGTCGTTAAACAATCGGGGGTCGTGTCTTGGCCTTTGTCGACAAGATTAACTCGCTACATAAATTAATTGTAGAATCAAGAGCAATTTGGCTTGAAGTACTGCATTTCTCGCAATCCTGATTGGCAAAATCGTAAAAATTTACGGATAAGCCTAACATTTTTATAACTTGCAATTCAATTGGCCAGCAACACTAATATTGGGAATATACTGACATAGTGACCCACTCACATCCAGTGTGTCCAAACTGTTGCGCAGCCCACTTGTTTTCTCTCAGCCAACTGAAATACTAGTCAACATGAATATAATTTTGTATTGTTTATCCGCGAAATATAGGCATAAGATGAGATAACTTGTAAAATATGTTTTACTCAATGTCGAACTAAAAACACTTTATTTTGTCCGAACCAGATTTCTCACCTAGTTTTACAAAATATATACCCTGATATACTGTTCTTTTGTATAGGCAATATTTCCGGCATATTTTAATTAAATCGTTATTCAAAATGCGAAAAATCTCGCAAAAGTTATTGATCACGTGATACAAGCATTACGGAATTGGTGCTTTGTCGGAAATTGTACGTCTTACTTTAATTGGTGCTGTTTTACGCGACACTCAAGCGGTCTATTGATTGGAAGTTGTCTGATGGCAAATACGCACGAATTGACCGCCCATGATGATTAATCCAAACAAATGAAGATGATGGCATTACCCTTATTGATAGCCCGAAAAACCCCATACAAATCTCATAAAAGTTTTATACCGGATTTATTACACGAATCTGACCATTTTATTGGGTAATCAAACGCCACTACACAGGAAGCAGTTAAGAGTGATGTTGGTCATATGAAGGACGGACACGAAGGACAGAACGCTACTGGAATAAATAATGAGAGAGAAAGACAGGATCTTGGACATTCTAGTGATATTTGTCACAGGATGTGACCCGCTTAATTTTTTATAAGTAGGCAATAGCGATGTGGGTGGAATAGACTATACACACACCTTACTGGAGAGGAGAATAATTCTACCTAACAAACGTAGGCCGTTGTTCTTCTCATTCAGCATTTTCATTGTTAACACATAAAATGATAGACTATGTATGGTCTGTAATTTTCTCTTCCAGTATGTGATTTATCATTTTCGACATCAAGTCCTTTATTGATCACATACACGAAACGCTATATTATTATAATACTAATAACTGTTACATTATAAACACACATTTCTTTAGAATTAAATAATTTTTCATTGTTGATTAATATATAAGAAAGAACCCCTTTTATTCGGGATGACATTTATTAACAGAAACACCTGATGTTGTTTTACAGATAAATTGATGAAAAATAACTCAATTTGTTCGCCTTTTATTATGGTGTATATTTCACATCACACTTTTCGTTTCTTTGTGCTTCTTTGTATTTTCTCGTAGGACTCGGATGTTATATCGAAGTTATAAAAGAGGCTTTGATGATGGAGCTTGGGAGTTAAATCGGATACACACATGACCTATACAATTCTCAAATGACGAATATAACAGTTCCTTAAAAGCAGACAGTATTTATTGCCAGAGAAGTCGAAATAAAATTTGCCGCAGAGCAGACATTCCAAACGCAGCTTAAAGTAGGGAAACATGGACGACGTAAGCGACTTAGGAGTGAAGCTTTTATTGTGTATATAATGTCATTTATGTAACGACGGTTACACAGTAATGAAAAGATAGAGAAACAAATGGTAGCATGTTTAGGAAAAACCGGGATGTGTTGGCATTACACATATGGCCTAACACACATGAACGAATATTGGATCAGAAACCATTTGAATATTGGACCAGTTTCCAAAAACAGTAATCTGTGCGTGGGTTCCCCACTGGGACGTAACGGGAATGCAGCCAAATATAAACACTTGCAGAGCACATTGCTTGTTTTTTTTTCCTCTTTTAATACCACGAAGAAGCTGTGTGTTGGTAACTGTCAGTCTTTGTAAGTGGCAGCTTATGTCATTTTTGTTTGCCTTTGATTGGACAAGAATACCTGGCATTTCTCTAGCTCGACAAGGTTTTCTCCCTTTGTTTGGCTCGGCGCCACTATTAGCAGCGCCATCTTCAGGATATGAGGTCTATAAAAATCAGTTTTATGTACTTTAGTGTGTTGAGGTATAACAAGACTAAAATACAAAAGACAAAAATGCATGTTTTAAACTCGAAAAAGATCACATTTTTCGTCGATACCGAAGCTTTCATTAATTTGAGAAATCAAGTTAGGCAGGCATTCATTGTACAAAATATTGTGTATAAGGAAACGGTGTTTGTATAGGCTAATTTGTATCTGACAGGAAATAAATATATTGTTTAAGTTTAAGTTAGGCATTTAGTCGGCGATTAATGTCTTAGAGACGCAATTGGATATATCGCACGACGACTTTTAATTTAAAACACGAAATAACGTATTTATTTCACTCCCTGTATGTATTTACTTGAGATTGCTATAGATGCAAAATATTGTGCATGTCTCTTAATATGAGCGGCTCTCAAAAGTCGGTACAGTTAAGTTGCATCATACTTATCGACCACGTTCGCCCCGTCAGTCTCTTAGTTGTATAGTTTGTAATTTGCATGTTCCATGTACGTATCGATATTTAGATTTTTCAAAAATTCAATGTCTGGCTATAATAGCTCCAACGGTTTATTACAGTAATTCGGCAGACAAATGTTGATTGGAAGTCTATAAACATGGTTATATTTCGCGAAGGAAATGATTACATATATTAACAGATTTATTTTTAAGAACGCCTACAGAATATGCTGCATTATTCCTGTGACTTAATTTCGCGTATGTTTAATAATGGCATAAGACATCATAACAGGCATCAAGACCAATACCGCATATTAACGTTGATATCTGATAAATTAAAATTGTTTGTAATTGTAAAAGTTCTATTCATTTTCTATATTTTGAAGGCATCCCATCTGCTTTACCGAGCCCTGCAAATTTCGTTGTAGACTCGATGAAATCAGCCCTTTCTCCGAATGTGCGAAAAGAGACCAAAATGAGAACATAGTCACTTGCTATTTGTCTTCTTCGGAGCTTCTCTTAATAAACGTTGAAATGCAGAGTTGAATTTTTTCTGTCTTAGATATTTTTTCTTTATTTCTTTTTATTCTATTTTTAATTATTTGTGTTATTCCAAACACCTCTATCTGGGGAAAACATCTATTCGATACAAAGGCATGTGTCACTCTTGATGGCTTAGCAGTTTAGATGCGTCTAATGCGAAGTTAAATCATTTCAAAGTCATACAAGATTACAGCTCAAATGACCTGTTTTTTTTTATTCATTTGTTCATGTTTTTGAATATACGTTAAAGTAACATACGCACTCAAAAGTTCTGAATTTTGCACAATCACATAATCTCGTGAACAAATGTTCTCATGAAGTACAAGTAAGAGGCTTTCCAATAATTCCAACATCAAATTTGTAGGTCGAAGGAGAGTTTTTTGAATAACTAAAAAACTAAAAACTGAAAATTATGTCATAATTTTGAATTGGAAATGTGTCAATCTGCTGTCCCAGTTCAGACACACTTTGATGTACCGACGTCACTCCTAGTCAATCATGTTAGCAACACCCCTAATAAAAGGTTCAAAATGTTGGCTCGTTACAAACAAGGTCATTCACCGCGGCTGGATCAAAGTCATTCTGAATAAATATGGCCAGCCCTCCTTACGTTAAATTCAAATAACTGCTATATTTCTCCTGGTCCGTACAAGCTTTGTACCCAATGAATACTTTTTATTTTAACATGACTGTTTTAATTTTTGAACAAACATCAAATCTTGTAAAAATCAAGGCAAACGGAATTAGTTGAAAAATCCAAATTATGGGTGCGTATGTGACTTTAAGCGCACAGGCCATGGTTTTACAAATCCCAAATGACTTATATATACAAACATCTACATGCCACAAAATTGACAACATGAAGCAAAATACACGCTAATCTTGACGAGCATCACTCGTTATCAATGTGAGCGGCTACACCTTATACGAGGGGAAATGTTAAATACGCGAATGCCATGATAATGTTATACGATAAGTCATTCGTCTTTTTTTCTGATGTAAAATCTGTAATAAGTTATTTGGCAACTGGCAGAACGCATTAGCACCTTAACTTTAAGAAGATATGTTTACAGTATGTATTGTGTAATATTTTCCGCTACAAGAAGAGAGTCTATGCCAAAAGTCAGGGTTGTTTCTGCCAGAAATTTTCACGCTTTTGGATTTTCTGACATTTTTCCCATACCCTGTACCGCACTTAGCAATATTTTGGTACAGATATAAATACGTCTTTTTAAGTATGACTACAGCATCTGCCGGTCGAGTTGCGTGCCAATAACTCGGAGAAATATGATACAGTTTTGGCACACGCTCTGTGTTAGTTCACTGTATGGTTTAGTGTATGAATAAATGCTGTAAACTTCATCTGTTTCGCAAATATTCTAGCTGACATCGTTAACCGGCCTCCCAGTGTTCTGGTCCCCTCTAATTACTACCCTGAAGAGCCAAAATCTCTTGGTGAAGACACCAACTCCTAAAAGTTGGTTTTCTTACTGCCACATTTTGCAAAATCTTTCCACGAAAGCTATTTCGCAAGAAGATAATAGTTTTTGCCGTTTCTTAGCAAAAGCTTAACTCTTCAAACCCAGTCGTTAATTGGCTTCTTTATCTTAAGCTGATTTCCACAATAAATAGTTTTTGAGGAAGATGTTTCGTGCTGGCTTGTAAACTATAAAAAAAAACTCAAGAGCTTTATACTTGGAAGTCCCTAAATCATAATTAAATTTCCAGGAAAGAAACAAAAGTGTCAAGGAGAAGTTCACGCCGAGTACAAGTTAGGAAGGCTTTTTCATCTGTTTGTTTTATAGCTTAATGAGCAATATCCCATGTTGATATGGTTGATATTATTAATAAAATATTTGACATTATCATCTTGAAACTCTAAAATCTTCAAGAAAAATGCCTCCATCCCCCGATCCCCCCCAGAACAATTATATAAGGGCAGTTTCAAAAACTTTCGATTTACTTATACACAAATCATTTTGGGAAAAAAATATGTGTTTAAAAGTTAATTTGGGAAAGTTACAGTGCAAAATTGTATAGTTTGTTTAAAGTACTTTTAACAAACAGAAAACCATAACGTTAAACATGCAGTATCGACCACTTCCGTGCACAACCATAACTTATTGGCGAATAAACAAACAAACAAACAAAACAATTTCTAAGAATAATTTAATTTTACTTTAGTGTTATGAAAATAACATCGGAAAAGGCGCCAGAATCCCTTCAATATTATTCCCCGGATGTCCGATGTTCTCAACTTCTGAGAATAATGTATGTTACAAACCATATTCGCAACTTTTCTGCAAAGGTAATGCAAAGTTGCTAAGCAGTTCAGTGAAAATAAAATAGAAAAAGGTTGGAATTGTAACTTACCTTGGGGAGAAAAAATGCTTGGGCTAAGTAGTAAGGCGTCGTTAAAATAAATAACTTATATGGATAACTTCATACCATACAAACATCGTCCTTGGTAAAAATGATGGCATTTAGGGATCTCCAAGTAAGCTTCAAGTAAGTCACGGACACAGATCGATATCACAATGATCACACGATCCGTTCGCAAATAAGTTTAAAGTTGGTAAAAGGTCGTACTTCGATGGTATTTAATGACGAAATTACGAGCAATTGCAATGCGTGGTACCACCCTTAGAAGAAAAAAATCATCAAGTTCAAAACTGGTCTGGTTTTCGTGAGCCAGATTCCTTGTTCGCTGTTAAAGAGATTCCTGTTAAACGAAAAGGAACGCTTGGAAATGGGCTAATCACTGTCACAGAAAAAACTTATAAGAGGTTTGCACAGGAACCAGTTTTTTGTTTTCCTTCTGAAGAGATCCTGTTAAACGATATATAACGCCTAGGAAGAAATGAACCTTTGTCAAAAACGTGATGAACGTTCTTGAAAGTAAAAAACGCCAACGCTCTGCTGACATGGGAATCTTGTCAAACACAGTTGGATTTTCGGAAAAGACTAAATTCCTGCTAAACACGAGTTTGACGTTGTAAGAAAGGAAAGGGTAAGGTAAAACAATCAAAAGGTTTAATGGTACCGTTCATGAGACGAGTTCCTAATTAATGTTAAGCTCAGTCATCAAGTCTCTATCAATCTTCATAGTAAGCGCGTGCCACTTGAAATCTATGGTAGTCAGTTGCGGCAAAGTGCTTCTTTCCAGACGCTATCGCCAATTCATCCACATTAGCACAAAATGAAACCCCGCATATGTGTACAACTTAAACAGCTTGGCTGAAAATGAGCGATGGTGATTTTGGCTGCCAATTAATCTGTTAGTGAATATCCATCACTTGTCATCAACAGAGAGGCGGAATTACAGTAGTTACTTTCAAGGGCTGTTTTTATTATAGAGCTTGCACGGAGTTTACGAGCCCTCTATAGTCTGTTTTCAGAACTAACGTATGTTAAATTGTTAGCCTTCAACACACTACCCCCACGGAGGTTAACTTTAGTCGTATTTTTGGAAACATATTTCGCAGCACTCATTTATCATTTTCTCAAAGTAGCTTTTGCATATGTTCTCTTGTCAGAAGATAAGACGATCTGTCCAAACCAAAGTATTTTTCCTAGTCTGTATACAAACTGTATTGATCCACCTCAACATATTTAGCAACCGTTTCACCAACACGGGATTATCATGTCTTTGGAATATTTGCACTGTAAAGAAAACTCGTTATGTACAAACGTGGAATTTAATATATCGTAATAACTTTCGTCTATCTGTTGAGGTTGGTAGTTTAGTAATAATGGGAAGCTCACATAAAACACAAATATGGACCGGGATCTAATAAATATATTATTGATATATATATTACGTTTCTTCTGGTACCCAAAACGGTAGCATACTGGCCAATTAAATATCCATAAAATTGTTCAGAATTTCTGTCCAAAGTACAAGCTATACCTCAAGTTTGTATGACAACAGAGTGTACCAACTGACATTGAAAAGCACTTCGTATGGAATCAAAAAGAAGAAAAGACCAACACTTTTTGAAGACGACTTGGAAACGTTTATGTCATGGGGTGTCCTTTTTGTCTCCTCGCCGTTATTCAATGACAAATAATTTAAGTGTCTGCATTTGAATTAGCTTTATGCAAACCTGTCACTCTTTTTTGTCGCTCTTTAGCGGTTTGAAGCCAAAATAACAACATCGTTATGATAGCTACGGGAGATACTCCATTGTCAAGAAAAGAGCTATTTACGTAAGAATAATCAACCTTGGGAATATTGGAAAGAACATCAATCATATCACTCTCTGTTCTCAATTTGTGATTTACAGAGTCCCATATAGCATACATACGTTTATAGTTATAAATCCAGAGAGTTTGATAGATTGAGTGGTGTCTAACAGTGTTGACGAGTATTTCACTTATATGGTTTACTTCAACGGTTAATAACTCTTCAGCAAGCATCATTATTATCAAGCCAGAATACACACTAACACAATTGTAAATCTATAAGTGTTTTTAACTGTTATAAAGATAATATTCTTCCAATGAGAATGAAAGACAGTATGATATACCTGAGGGCCCGCGATTGTGACAGTTCTAGCCAACCCTGTGTGTATGTATACAAACACATATACATTGTATCTATTTATTTGGTTGTTGTTTAACGTCGTACTCAATGACATTTTACTTATATGGCGACTTTGTGTTGCGGGTGTATGCTGTGAAACCGGAAAAAGATCCTTAAAAAAAACCATCACGCTCACCGCAGCCAGTGCAAATTATCCCTTGTAAGAGATACCTAAGATACGGTGAAGGCTACTAAGCAGCCCACCCCTCGACCAACTGATTCATGGCGAAGCCCTCAGACAAACAAAATTAACCAAACCTTAAGACACTAAAGAAGCTGAAACATATTGGAAGTTAACACAAATTAACTAAGATACTAGGGTTTAATAAGAATTTCTCGAGAACAGCGCCGACGGACCGTTCCTATGATACATATCGAAAAACCCATTGAATACAAGCTGCATGTCAAGGAAGATTTCAGACATGTCTTTGAAATAAAAGGCCTACTTACCGCCAGGCAAAACAAAGCATGAAAGATTCGATAGGATTCAATAGAAATTTTGAATAATGGAATATGTTACATATATTGATATTTTAAACCACCTGAACTTTATGTAAGTTTTATGGATCAGATAAGATTTTCGATTGAATATTCCATTCCCTCCACCCTTCCCAAGTAGATTCATAATGATAAAATTTCCCCAATCTAACATGTAGGCCACTTGGTAAATGATGAAAGGCGCTCTATACTTAACGCAATATCAAACTGTCTCCCCTTTATCACCCATCATCAAAACCGAAGCTCAACATATCTTGTGACCTGGCTCTAATTTATTCATCCCTTTGCCAAGGTTTATCTCTTACGGTCTTATCCATGAGCGTTCTACTACCTGCGTAGTAAGCGAATTGCAAAGCGTAGTCGCGAACCAGGCGTCGAAACGATCTGGTCGATAGAATGCAATCAAACCGCATTCGAGAGTTATATACAAGTGGGGATAAATCGGGTACAGTTTCAAACACGAGGAGCCAGTAACGCTCAGTAAGAAAAATAACGATCTTTGTCTCCTCAAATCTACGGACAAGTACAAAAAATTCACAAAGTAAAACATTCAGATCGCGCTACATTATGAGAAATGATTCCCTGTCTGTGACCTGGTGCTAAATGTATCTGAGCTAAGGTAGTCTGTTTTCGTCCTGTTAATTTCCTGGGGTTTCTTGTGTATTGCCGATGTCGATAATTGTGGTTTCATTCACTCATTGGGCTGGTAAGCCGTCATATAAGTGCAATAACCTCAAGTACGGCGTAAAACCCAATCACACAAACAAAACAATTTGTTTTAATGGGTTGACAATCTGACCTCACAACGTAGACAGGATTAAACTTTCTTATCCTTTCTTTAAGAATGAACATGTTGCCAGGGGAAAAGTTATTTTCCTCTTGCACTTTTACTACTGCGAGATTTTCTAAAGGGCTAATGCTAAAAAGAGATAAATAGAGAGGTCAGTGCGATCGGTCAACAAGCGTTTTCCTTCTAACACTTTCCTACTCTCAGGATTTTAAGAGTTGAAGTTTGAAGACGTTAAACGCGGAAGATAAATGCAGACTCACTGAAACCTGATCCGAGACATATAACAGAACCTTAGCATGGGTTAGACAGAAAGAAAAAAAACAGAACCTGCGGCTGTCTTTAAGGTACAAGTGGGGAACAACTTCCGCGTTTACCGTCTAGGTCTCTCATAATGCGGGTATTATTGAACCGTCAGTCGATTATATAGTGTGTAAGATGATACTAGTTTAAAGATCATCAAGGTTAAGTGGACAAAAGTTAGGTTAAATACAAGCAATTCTCTCCTCTCAAGGATCAGTTAACTAGCAGCAAATTGAGGCAGAATCTCATCTTGAAACGCTTCTCCGAGAAATATGATTCGTTGATAGCCAGTTCTGTCCGTCGCGTCACGCGATGAACCTTTTGTTGAAATAACTATTAAAAACTGACAAAATAATTGGAAAATTCAATATGCTTCGACAAGCCACCGGATGCCATATCCGCGACCTTCTTTATAAGGGCATTAACAGTCGACATGCTTCTGTTTTTCTTTGGCAGTTTGAGATCTTCGTCGTCATCTCAAGTGGCAGATTGTCTATGGTCTTTATCAAAGTAAAATCAGTCCTAATAAAGACACAGGGAGAAATAATGAATTTGACCAGAAGGCTGTCCGGCCTTTGAACTTACTACGTTTTCTTTCGTCATGGTATAACAGACGGCGACCAATGCTGTGTCATGAGGCCTTCCGATATTTTACAGATTTTAAGACTGGCTAGACGGATCTAAACACGCTTAAACAGTCGCCGGGCATCCAGTACCACATAACATTAAGCGATGTATTCTCAAACACTCATTAACTCAGACATTGACGATAGTAAGTAGTTGAAATTAAAGTATTTGAGAAGGACGTTTATTTATTTATTTACGCTGCGAAGCTTATCACACAAACAACCCCTTTTATTTGATAATCTAAGGTTTGCAAATATATATATTGAATAGTTATCTATCAGATTGATGTTAATGCATGCAAACCCACGCACATGCAATCACCGTAACCATCCTTCAAATTTCCTTATACTAGTATACCTAAGCTCGACAGGAGGATTCGAACCGTTACCGGGTACAGTGAAGGGGACTCAGCGACACAACGATCATCCAACTTCTATAAATAACTAGGTTATTGACTTTATTTAGATTTTAAACTTATTAGCTTACTTTTCAAAATTATAGTTAACAAGACTAAAACAACCTTAAAAGTTTATCTACTAAATCCCAGCCTCTGTTTTATGAACTAGTTTACAATTCTAACCGACTTAATGTACTTATTTAGAGTTCAAGTCAGGCTTCACTGATGACAACTAACACGGACAATTGGATTATCACGTACTGCCAACGAAACTGTGTTATCGGATAAAGAAAAGCATTATTAAATTAAAAGTTCCATATTTTGCGATAACCAGACCTCGCATCATTTTGGCCATACACAAACTTAAAAAAATAAACTTACATATTTTTGTCAAAAGATGTACCTAGCTTGAGTATTTTGTTGGGATAGGAATATTTCACCGAGAAAAGGCTATGGCGTAGTTACGTTTTCTGGTCAGCCACCCAAGGCGAACAAGCCATGAGTATGCAATAACAGCTAAAAACGTCGGACGTAACGGGCCCATTTTGGGATCCAGGTTTGGTTTTTGTTGACTAGAATACACTGCCATAAAAACGTATCGTAACGTTGAAAGACATGATCTATTTCTGTTTCTTTCTTTGCAAAGGAAAACTAAAACATAGTTATAAATAACCACTATATTTCCATGACAACTTGTTGATCCCGGTTACTGCTACAGACACTGAACATAACTTGTGTACACTGGCTCATAACTATATTCACTAGCCACTAACAGCAATGGAATATATACTACTCTCGAAATAAGCGCACTTTGTTTATTGAAATATAGAAGCTTAATTTCGACATTCCATACGATAGCATAATGTTAATGCAATCAAATATACTCCACAGCCTTTTTTATCTAGGGACTCATTTGTAAATAACCCATGTTGACTCTTTGACTTAGCTTATATAGATAGACAACATTCACTTTGATTCGTAAAGTATGTTCTTCGCATGGTCGTCAATATATGACAAGGCAGCTTATCAACCTCTGCACACTATAAACAAAATTACAGAACAGTAATCACGTAACATCCATCCCGGTTAGCGGTAAGTGAAACCGCCACTTTGTTTTACAACTGATCCGGATATGTATCTGAACATTGGTTAACTAGTATGGGAAGTAAGAGATTGAAATGTACATTAAATTCAATTTTAAATACATAAATTTCTCATTGAATCAGTTTTTTCATAGCATAATGCGGTGTGCTTTTGATGAACAGGTACTTCAACTTGTTTATCGGGAAACGTTATAAGATTTGAGTGTTAAACACATAAGGTAATACATGTAAGATAAAAGCCACTCAAAGATGAAAGGTAATGTCGAAAGTAAATTAACGGTTATGCGATTATACATATTTAAGACAAATGAAATGTAGTGGAACTAGCATTCTCCTTTTCGTTTCCTGCTTAGTTCTATGACAAGTAGACTCTTTTGCGCGAAGGTAACATTAGCATTGATGCTTATAATGTCGTGCTAGAATGGGTTTGCGAAAGACTTGCAAAAAAACGTGCACGTTATGTATAAATATACCAATTTAGTGTCCATGGTTTTAACGCTTTCCGGGCCGCTCAACTCGATTGCTCGGTATAATAATCGCACATAAATTCTCTATTTGTAATTGATTTACATGCCATTGTCCTATTGTTACCATAAAACAGTGCATCCCTGCACAAAACTAGTTAGCAGGGTCGCCGGAACAAATTTGCCACAGCATCGCTGCCATCGTAAAACAAGGAAATCAAGACTGCTACAAGGTGCAAAAGCTCTCAGCAAAAATCTTCTACCTTTTTGTGTATGCAGGCTACATAAAGATAGATAGGCTACTCACCTACGAGAAAGTAGACTTTGTACCACATATTGCAATTACATTCTCTGGTCACAATAGTCAGTATTGAATTAGATTGTGTCTGTGGCTCCAACTGAGGTACCGATGTGTGCTACTTTGAATCGTAATCTAGACGTTATGAACACGAAGCTACAACAGGGAGGGGAACTTTTATTTGTATTTTAAGTCCTCCACATAGCTACAATCCCACTATACAAAAATATGAGACCGGCCAGATCTGCGTTGTGAACAACGACGTCAACTACCTAATTAGAGTTTCTCGAGTACAGCGCCGATGGACCGTTCCTATGATATATTGAAAAACCCATTGAATACAAGTTGCATGTGAAGGAAGATTTCAGACATGTCTTTGAAATAAAAGACCTACTTACCGCCAGGGAAAACATAGCATGAAAGATTCGATAGGATTTAATAGAAATTTTGAATAATTGAATATGTTACATGTATAGATATTTTAAACCACCTGCACTTTATGTAAGTTTTATGGATCAGATAAGATCACATTTCCCTACTACCCTCCCCAAGTAGAGTCATAATGATAACATTTCCCCATTCTAACATGTAGGCCACTTTGTAAATGATGAAAGGCGCTTTATACTTAACGCAATGTCAAACTGTCTCTCTGTCCGGCCTTTGTTTGACCTTACCATTTTTTCAGACAGCGACCAATGCTGCTGTGTCATGAGGCCTTCAGATATTTTACAGATTTCAAGACTGGCTAGACGGATCTAAACACACTTAAATAGTCGCCGAGCATCCGGTACCACATAACATTGAGCGATGTATTCCCAAAACACTCATTACCTCAGACATTCACGATAGCAAGTAGTTAAACTTAAAGTATTAGAGAAGGACGTTTATTTATTTATTTACGGTGTTTACAAGCTAAGCACAGAAACAGTCGCTTTTATTTTATAATCTAAGGCTTGCAACATGCAAAAACATACATTTCTATAAAGAGTAATTACACTGGCACAGGGATATCGACTAATTAAAGTCGATAAATAATCTCATGTTCTAGATAAATTCTCAGAGACAAGTTT
>JAVFBZ010153616.1:5685-18843 GCA_032466195.1 Katharina tunicata
ACCACCCCCCCCCCCCCCCCCAAAAAAAAAAAAAAAAAAAAAGTCATGCTCAAGTTAAAGACCAAGGTGTTAATAAAACTGCCGTTACATTTTTTGTAGAATTTGTTGTTTTCTTAAAGACACTTCAATTGAAATACCAAGGTAGAATGTATGGTGGATTTTTTACGCTACATTTTTTTTTTTTTGTGATCGTTTCAACGGAGTAACAGGTGTTGTACAGTGTATTTAGCTTTATTCGGTTCATTTGTACGGTTTCTCTTTCGCTGCGGATAAATGTTGATTATTTTTCTACGAATTCTAAAAAAAAAATGTAATGGCAGTTTTATTAACACCTTGGTATGGTCTATAATATGAACATGACTTCGTTGTTTTGTCTCTACACCTTTAAACTATTATGCTTACTATATATTTGAGTATCTAACAATATGTCAAATGCAACCTTCCCATTAAATCGGTATATAACTATCAACACGAAAACTCTCCCGGAAAGGACTCCTAAATGCTTGACATGATAATAGTATTAGTTTTTGGCTTGAACGGGACTTTGTCGATCTTGTCCGCTGTCACTGATCATCATAACAGGTTTATTTTTATTCCGTAGTTCAGAATAACAATTAAATTGTTCACACAAAAAAAGTTTAAAGTTTTAAACATTGGAGACTTTTGCTTTAATGTTTCTTAAAATATATCAATCATATAAACAGGTTTATTCGAACCCCGCCGTTGATGCAGACTTAAACATAGGTAAGGTTTACCTTGTTATATATGTGATCAGGAATTCTACTAGCATGAAAGATAACTATTACGTAAATTAGCACACGGTAATATGAATAAATAATGCTTTGATCTAATAAATGACATTTAATATCTGTATGTCTAAGAGGGGCGCATGGGAGTGCCGGGTCTCAGCTGTTCTCACTGGAAAACTCTTAAATGCGAATGCTTCAGTTTTTGATTTGTACAGGGGAATGTGGGGAAGGTTGAGCCACGCTGAGTCACGGCATGATCCCTATTTTTTTTCTCGAAGTAAATCACACTTGGATGAAACAAAAATAATGTTTTATATATTTCTTCTTTATACTTTGCCTTTCAAGTTCGATCATTCAAAAGTTACAGACTATAACTGTTATAGTTATGTTTATTGTATCGCCCAGAATAACTGGTAAATGGATAAAAAGAAATTATAGTTTTCCCTAAGACAGCCCTTTTGCCGTTCAGGATAAATCGTAAATCGAACAGGCATCATAGGTAATAAAGGGTTATTAGTACTACTTTGTCGTTGACTTTCAGGTTCGTTTATTCTAACGCACAAGACATTGATTTTATCGTTCAAAAAGGACCGGTAATTCTAGCCCTCTCTCGGTTAATTGCCGCATACAAATATACTTGAAAACGTAGACAGCGTCAAGATATCGACCAGACAACAAAAAAACACCTTGCCATGGCTAACGGTTTGTTGAATACGACCAAAATAATAATAAAAACTCCCCGCCTTGAATATCTTTGTTGAGGGTCAAACGTCAAGGACGGTGCAGATAGGGTATTCGGAAAAGCCACTTTCGAATCAAGGAGAATTGTGGGTATTTTGGGGGTTAATCTTCTTAGAATGGTGTTTAAAACCCCCATCTCGGTGGTATTTAAGTTAACAACAATACACACGAATCTTTCTATTCTTCATAACATAAAGGCATTTATGATCACTCTGTCAGCTTTCGACCAAAGTAAATCATATGTGTACAAAATCAATATACCATTTATTCTCTAATCGAGACTAGAATGGTTCTTACTACTCTTAATATCTTAAAGATCGATCATTTTATACTGATTTATTGGTACGAAGGAATCGTTAATGAATGAAACAAAACTATTCGTGCATACAACTTATACCATGACCAACAGTATCTCTCAAGACCATTAGCACTAAGGACATGGACTATTTATATTTTCTTCTGAAATATGTTCAGAAGTTCTCGGTATTGCCATTAAGAAAAGTAGCATTTTCACATATCATAGACAATGAACAAGTCCATCTAGTCAACGTATTAACTTTTGTACGAGTTATGGAATTTTAGGCGAGTCTTTTTTGCGTGTAATATTCCTGTAAACTTTTTTAACTGGATTATTTTTTGTCAGACTTGTTTTTTTGGCACATATCACAAAACGGTTTCTGGGTATATATGCATCCTTAATCAGAAGGCTTCTCTAAATATTGCTTCAAAATATGGAAGACTAAATATAGTGAAGTTTGTTCCGAGCCCTTCTCAATACAAAGTCGTAAAAGTACAAATTTAATATATATTAAAAAAAAAATCCGTAAGAGTATTTATAATATTTTGTTTCAGGAGATACTTTAAATGCGGATTTGAAGAGATAAGTGTGTTTGTGTATGTAGGGGGGTGGGGAGAAGTCAGGGTTCTTAGGTTCGTGATTTGTGGGACATACTAAGTGACGCATCAGTAATATGATCTATACTGTTTACAACACTTAGCCGTTTCAGGTATGGCTACATTTACGATCTACCTGGCCTTTTGTCATATTTGCAAGACTGTACAAAATATATACTTATTAACAGATTTGAATTCCAGTTAGTGCATGAATTAAGAATATGGCTATTCTGTCGATATTTCTCTTAACCACGCGAATACGCATCTCGAGTTTTTCTAGGAAAACAATTTTACATAGAAGACGTTCGATTTCATATCAATTTGCAGGCTGATACCCATGTGGGACTTGTACCTGTGTCACTTAATGTCCGGCACAGCATCCAGTCAGTAAATGTCGGTCTACAGGTAGTACAAAGGCATTATGAAGTTTTTTGGTAGCGACTTGGTTTCTTTGTCAAACAGAAGTGTGTTTCGCGTATGGGTTACAATCGCCAACATTTCTAAACTATAACCTGTTTTATCAAAGAACCTTAAAACCTAAGTATTATTCTCAAAGTAACGAAAATACTGTTAACGGTCACTTTCGTGACGACATTAGGATATTTAGCCTTACCTGCAGCACATGCCGTATCCCACCCTCTCGCAGGTAGAGGCGAAGGTGTGCTTACAGAGCGTAAAGAACTCCGCTTCCTCTTGACAGGGGACGGAACTGGGGATATAGGAGGTAATGGACTCGACATATAAACATTCAGACTGTTTTTGTTATCTGCTATACTTTCTTCAACACTTTCTGATATTGTTCTTGGCTTGTCAAACGACGAAGCCATCTTTGGATCGACTGGCGTTGACGGCCATTTTGATTGACCGCCGAAAATCTTAAATAGACCCGAATCCCGATGCCGCACTTTTGTAGCCTTTTTTAACTTTTTCTTTCTTGATGTGTAGTTTTGACCACAAGGCGTCATGACAATACTGAAAGCTGAATCTATTGACGCCCTAGCAACGAAATTCACCACAGCTGACTTCTCAGCGTCTTTCGTTGTGTTCGGGGTTTCTTCGATGTCTTTAGTCCGCATAGAGGATGTCGTTGGGGCCGCAATACGCTTTAGTCCGTCTTCAACTTGAAGCTCTAGATAATACTCTAGTAATTCCTTACGTTTATAGCGACCCCTGAAACGTCTATGATGTAAAACAAAAGACACAAGTAGAAAAATGACCATAAAAACTGCCATAAGGGTGGGTAAAAGCCAGGCCATGTTTTGGCCCGTGTCCTTAGTCGGTGTATCCATGTGTGTTGTATTGGACGCGTTAAGCATCTCTCAGACTTCGTGTTGTGCCTTGTGTCGCATGGTTGTCGCGAGCCGTTGCTAAGCGAGGAATGGATTCATGTTGCATGTCACCTGAATGTTATATTGATGCGAACTGCAGCTGAGCCGCTAGGTGGCGCTTTTTTTATATACGCCAGATCAGATCGACAACACTGGTTAAGAATCTTGACGTATACTTGACATGGTTTTGGCGACAAGCGATAGCATTGTTATCTACGATACATCACCTGAGCATACTTCGATATAGTAATGGGTTTATCTATTAGCACACTGAGCGTACCTGGCGTATCCTAGCAACCGAGCTTTGAAACATGAAATGTACTGGTTGGTCGACCGTCAAAAAGCTAGATTGAAGTCTGCTGGTGATATTGCAAAACTTATGTTTACTTACAAGCCTTGAATAATTAAAAGGCAAATGCAAGATTTCGCAAACACCGTATTTATTAAAAACTCCGAAAAAAGATAGGGAATTCCTGATTGACTCAGTGTTTCGGTTTCTTGACCAACCCATCATCAGAAGTGAATGGACAAGAGATAGTAAGATATAATACATACAGAAATATAACGAAACGACAGTGACGATAGAAACTAAACAGTACAAGAAACATCTACAAGTATGACTGGTACATGTTAGATACAATTAGGTAACTGACATGATTTAATATGAAACTTGGCAACAACGCATCTTGTTGATTTAGAAGAGAATGGATAATAAAATATAGACATTAAGAAAAAATTTAGATGCAAGTAAAGACTTACAAAAACATCAGAATAAAAGATTTATACAAATCAGGCGAAAATTAGGTAGCTGACACATATTAAAATTAACGGGTTCGGATGATGTAGACAGGTAATAAAATTTAGGAGAAATGAATTATTAAAGATTGAAATAGAGATAATTCCCTTCTGGCTTTGATTCCATGATTTAGACATGGTATTACGTAAGCTTCACTGTGGTAGTCATAACATATTGAAAATAGATGAGTTATATCAATTATATTCTTGCGCAATGAGTTTCTAGCAGTTTTATAACTAAAGTTCATGTAGAAGCTAGCGCCGTTCCCAAAGGTATTCACTTATTTGACTACAGTTTAAAGTTTTACAGCATGAATATAAGCTCAAACCCTAATAAATATAGTGCAAGTTTATATCTAGGCTACAGTTCAGATCATTGGCGAATATTCCCCCGTTCTTATCGACAAAATCGCTGAATATTCGTTTACACGGTAAGCAATATTCAACGAATCGCTAAGGCTATTATTCCCTGAGTAAAATCATCATCCGAATAGTCCATACCTCAGTAGCGTAGAAATCCGAAAAATGTATATTCCTCGAAGGTGTCGAATGCTCAGGTGCTTTGTAGAGGATATTCCTCAATACACCAGTGGTTTTGTTTACAGAGTGTTAAGCCGTCTGTTAAGTACCGAAGTCCATCATGTTAAGCATCAAGGACAAATCAGTCGTTTGAAGTTAGACTGGACTTAAGTAGACACATATCCCCACGTGATAATTAAACTCATTTCGCTCATGGGATAGACTAATCAAAAATCCAAATACGACGAAGCTCATTGAGATTATGTCGTTTTTAAAGCAAAAAGTATTTATTAGCCCGGGATATTTGTGTGGAGGCCATTTGAAAAGAAAAAACTGATTGAATCGATTGTTACGAGAAATTGTCCCATAGTCCAATTGTTTCAGTTTTTGCTTTTAAAATATTGCTAATATTCAAATTAAATGAAATTCCTTATTGTTTTATGACAGATGTGAGGGCAAGGTAATAAAACAACAACAGAAAAACATAGATTGTAATTGTTTGTTTCCTAGCTTTTGGTTTATTATGGAGGTAGAAATGCCTTATTTAACTCCAATTTCAATCCTCCAATACGCCTTCAAAGACGAACAAAAATGTGATATCAATCCGGTTCTATAACATTATTCTCCCATATATTTTAAATTTTCGACATTGACTGAATGAATTTAGCGATTAAGATGTAATGATTAATGATTGATTGGGTTTTACGATATACTTAAGGTTAGTTCATTTTGTTCAATGCGCAAAGGAATCTACCCTTAACGATACTGATAATAACAAAGACATAGCGTACAGTTCTGTCACAAGGTGGGAAAAGGGACGCAACAAGAAAACGGCCTAGCTCAGCAAGCAACTGGACACAGGAAGTTCAAGCCAAACGCCTTCATTCGGTGTTAGTTCATACTAAATGTTAGTTCACTTTGTTCAATGCGCAAAGGAACCCTTAAAGATACTGACTATAACCAAGACAAAGCGTACAGTTCAGCCACAGGGTATAAAACAGGACGCAACAAGAAAATAGTCTAGTACTAGTTAATCAGATTTTACAACAGATCTAGTGGTGTACTATAGCTCAGCCAGCAACTGGACACAGGAAGTTCTGTAGTGTTTTACATTTAACGAACAATAGGCTTCATAGGCTACCATTGTGAGCATATTTTCTGATAGACTTTAATTTGCAGGCCATGGATATATATTTACTGTCAAACGTGTATCGTTAATAAGATTTTACAACAGATCTCATTTTACAGGTATTAATTATATATTATTGCAGAAACGTACGCCATCACATTATTTACACATCACACTTGTGGAAAGTAAAGTTTCATGTGTTGGCCTACATCAACTGCACAACCAAATTTATATTGCTGTTCGCAGATTGATTCATATTTGGATGATAAAGCAGAGACCAGTTAAATAACGGTCATTAAAAACAGAAATTCAGCCAAAAAACTAAGAATCTAACATATGAAGAGATAACGAATTCCAGTTATGAGAAACAGAATGGATGTTTGTCCCTATACACTTGCATCCTTGTCACATAAAACAACACATACTTGTTAGTTGTAGGTTCCTTTTCCCAGTTGTTCTCTTAGGTCATGGGCATCAGGAAGCCAATTTGCTGTGGATTCATCATTTGCGCACAGTTATTGTCATGTGGCGTCTTAGTTTGTTGTCATCCATGGTGATGGGGTTAATTTCACGCAAAGAAATACACATCAACCGACAGAGTTGAGTAGTTCGACACGGAAGTAAAATGTACAGATTTCAGTATGATTTGTCAGACTTCCTACTCTGGTATCCGCTTCCGGTCTTCGCATGGACAATAATTGCCGGAAAACAGAACGATATGTCGTGACAAACATTTATTTTGTACCGTCGTACTTTCCGTTTTCAGTCGCTGTGGTTATTTATTAGTGTATCGATTGGTCTAACAATTGTTTTTTTGATAGAGTGTGCAATAACTATAAAGTTTTCCAACAAATCTTAATCTGGGGTTGCTATTGCTGACATATATACAACTGGAGAGGAAGGAGTGATAGGCATATTGTATAGTCAAAACGTAAAAAAATGGCTGCATGATATATATTGTTTTGATGCATGTTCAATTTAATAACCACCATCTTGCTAAGGGCAGAATGTTTCAACAACAGACATACTTTACTTTACTTAGCACTGGAGGACCATTAATTGAATGTCCCGACGAGGCCTCAGAGATCTATCTTGCGCGACATAAGCTGCATAGATCTGTAGCCCTTTCTTGATAATGTACAGATATAAGAGCTACAGAGTTTCACAGTTTCTTTTCCAGTAGCGTCAATACGTTCAAAAAATAGGTCACATGATCAGTCGCATGATCGTTTGCGAGAGCACCATGCGAGAAACCCCGACGTCAGCTCATTGAATATTTATTAATTATGTGTCACAAACAGCTACTACACGCTTTACTACGAATCTTGCTCTTACTACTGCCTGCCGAAAAGAAGGAGTTACTGTTAGCTTTGGAATAGAGTTGAAATGGATGAAGACATTTGTCAAACAATCATTTGATTCCATTGAGAAAACTTATGATTTAAAAAATAATAATAATTCTTATGATTTCTGGGATCAAATGAATGTTATCAACTTATGTAGCATGGTAAATTGTCAAAAGCTGCCGTAAATGGGCCGAGGGAAGCAATTGACGATGACTTAAACGGTCAAAGGTCAAGTCAAGCGAGATTTTAACCAACCAATGCATTGCGCGGGCGCCATTTTCAAACTTATACATTTTCGATAGGGGGTTGAAACAAATGCTGTTAAATTGATATTTCAGCTCACAACATTCAATACGCTAGGAGAACTGTACAGATGTGAAACTTTACGTAGGACATATTTTTGGTCCACCAAAGATCGACGGATTTCAGCGAGCAATGAAATCTACGACAGTCCAACCATTTATACCAAAATCATTTTTTAAACTTTGCTTTCGGCGTCATAAGTGAAACAAAGCATATCTTTTCACTTTTTATGAGAAGCCAATCTGCCAATCGTTTTTCTCACTTTTTGGCTATTTTTCCTAGCACCATTAAGGCTGGGTAAGCTTCGTTGAGGGTCAAACGTCATGCCCGGACTGTGCGTAGTGTGGAGGCCTGTTGGTAACATCCACTTTTAAATCGTGGACAATTCACGAAAACAAATGATTTAATCGGTTTAGAATGGTGTACAAAACCTCCGTATCGGTGCTAGTGTGTTTGTAATGAACCCCTCTCGTCAATTTGGCTCAGGTTTCGACTCGATGCCAAAATAACATAAAAGTTGTCCAGCACGCAAAATAGCACCCCTTTGTCGTTTCAAAGCCCCTAAGTATATAGTAGCTAGTATACTCATTCACATTACAATAACTTTAGTTAGCTTGAGACGGAATCAGAATGTGATTTGTGATATTTCCGATTCTGAGATTTGCTTCCATTTCCGGTACCTTAATGGATGCTATTGACAGGAAACAGCATGGAGATGTCGTGACCAAATTGATGCCATATCATTCCCTATTCCTGGTCTGCATTAATGGAACGCCACAACAAAGTTATTGATCAGTTGATTCATTCATGTTTTACGCCAAACTGGAGGAAAATTTAACTTATGACAAAGATCGTATATTCACTTATATGCTGATATCGTATGATTATTGCCCATTCTTATTACAGTTTGTAATGGTGTGTTGCATTGCATATATGTATTTTGTAAAGAGTAATAGCACTGGCACAGGAATATCGACTTATTAAAACCGAAAACTCATGATGATATGTATCAGATCTGTCATGATTTTATATTTTACATATAGGTAACCGACATGACCTCAACTTACGATGTGTATATTTTTGGTGTTCAAAGCTGTATCTAAATCCATTTCACTTACTTAACGGCGGTGTTTCATTGCAACACAATAAGAAAGCTACACATATGTAGGAATTATTTGTATGTTTATTAACATTGGTAGTGCAACAGTGGCGGGAAAAACTCACTGAACAATAATCAGTTTGTTTATACATCATTTGACGTTGCCAATATCTGCTAAACCCCTTGCCATACTCAGCGATCAGGCCGCGGCTTATAACTGTATTGCGCTGCATCGGCAAAGTAGGAACGCGATACATACCACACATACTAACACCGCAATGAAAATGTGATGAGTGGGATAACATGACAGTACTATGGGCTACCTTCTCTTAACAATATGACAATTTGGACATGTTTTTTGCGCTCTTCTTGCGTGTTTATCATATTTTGGTAACTTACCAGCGTAATGTAAGCATTGGCTGAAGCCGAGAGTGACAAAGACAACAATTTAAAATCGCCTGATTGATTTATACTATTCGGGGGAGCAGGGGGAAGTCGCTTGTTGTTTGTTTGTTTTCCATATTTAAGCGACATACATCCACAGTCGATACAGTCGAAGGGCTTGGAACAAACTTCACTATATTTAGTGTTCCATATGTTGAAACAATCTTTAAAGAAGCCATCTGATTAAGGTATGCATTGTATACCCAGAAACAGTCTTGTGATATGTGCCAAAAAAACAAGTCTGACACAAAAACAAAAACCAGTAAAAAAAATCCATAGAGTTTACAGAGATATTACACGAAAAAAAGACCCGCCTAAAATTCCATAATTCGTTAGAAAGTTAATACGTTAAAGCCGTTAACCCCATGCACATAAGTGGACTATAATTTAGAGCGTTGAAATATTCTGCCGATGACATTTTAAAGGAAATTGTCCTCAGCATTTTCAGGAATTGCTTAACCTTGTATATGTGACGTGGGCGGTTAGGTGGGAGCTTCCTCTGTCCTGGTTCTCACTGTGCCAAGGGGCATCAGGAAGACGATTTGTTGTGGTGTCCTGTTTTTTGTCCTGCAACCGATTGTGGCGTCGTCTATCTTGCCGGCTTTGCTTAGCGTTGCGTTGTTTTTATTCATCCATTTTGCTGGCGCGCCATCAAATAAGTGAAATAACCTTAAGTACGGCGTAACACCCCAATCAATCTCCCCGCAGTGTGACACCACGCACACTGTAGTGTTTTCCATTAACACCATATTTAAATGTAATGATATACTTCAGTCGGCTATCACAGTATTAATTGTTGGTCTCACGCAAAATTTGCACGAACTGGTATCCATTAACTATTTGTCAGCTCTTAACGATAAAGTAGGAAGATAAAACAGTTTCTGTTGTGAGATCTAATGTATATATATATATGTGTCAATTACATGGTCATCTTGTAACATAGTATAGGATAAACTTTCGGTTGAAACATTCTTTGTTTGTGATTGAAGCTCTATTGCATTCTATATCGTCATCTGGCCAAAAGCATGAAATCAAAAGCTATTTTGGTGAAGTAAAAATACGGAGAAACCTGATATCATTAGACTATTAAATAATATAGATAATACACATTATAGATACTGATATGGATAAGTTTTCCTAAGCCTATTTTAAAACACACGATGTAGTTTTTACTATATATGCTGCTTATCTTATTCTCATTGGCTTATGTTATTACGTCTTGTTAACTTTGCCTTTCTGTGTTCTTGTGTTCCGTGGGGACATTCAAAGTACATGCATATACATGTATGACACGCTTTTCAGATATAAACGGTGTACCACTGTTACATCTATTGAGTATACACAGTTCGAAATTCACATCCCTGCGCTATTACCAAATACCTCGATAGTGGAATAAATTCGTTCCGAAATCTTTGGTTTTTGTAATTATGTCAGTTTCAGTTTCTTTACTGGTGAATGTGTCTGTTTCTTAATATATCCTCCAGTTATTAAAATTCATTTACTCAGGTAAGTTTTGACAGGCAATTTACCGTATTCCGATTCGTTGGCATACAAGTGCGATAAGACTCCTCTTGGTAGAAACTCAAATGCCGGCCCAGGCATTCCATATTACCCTTCTCCAACGAACAGTTTTTGAAAATATATTTCTTATTTATTTATGTAAGACCACTTTGTGTATACATATGGCCTACTGATAATTGGTCCTGCTCTGAGACAAAACTGTAGTAAAAGATTTAATTTTGCTTCATCTATTAACCCCTTCTTCTGAGAGGATATAAAATAGACCATGTTCTCAGCTCCAATGAACATTGGCTAGATGGTCTTGTTCATTGGCTATGATATCTGAAAATGATACCTTTCTTAATTGCAATGCAGAGAACTTTTGAACATATTTCAGAAGAAAATATGAATAGTCCATGTCCTTACTGCTAATGGTCTTGAGAGACCCTGTTGGTCATAGTATAAGTTGTATGAAAGAGTAATTTTGTTTCATCCGTTAAAGATTCCTTCGTTCTGATACAACGAGTATAAGAGGATCGATCTTTAAGATATTAAGAGTAGTAAGAATCATTCTAGTCTCGATTAGAGGAGAAAATGTATATTGGTTTAGTACACCTATGATTTACTTTGGTCGAAAGCTGAGAGAGTGGACATAAATACCTTTATGTTATGAAGAATAGAAAGATTCGTGTGTGTTGCTGTTAACTTAAATGTTAAGTATACCTTAGATAAGGCATATATAAAATATATTTAGAGGTTTAAGGGAACGACGTAGAGGTCGTAGTTGCGTGATAAACACCTCTGCCATAATGTTGGTTCCAAGTTAACGAGTTAACGCGGTACCAACTTGACGGCTGATGTGTTTTTTAGGCAACTACCACGGAGATGGAGGTTTAAAACAGCATTCTAAGAAGATTAACCCCCAAATACCCACAATTCTTCTTGATTCGAAAATGGCTGTTCCGAATATCCCATCTGTACCATCCTTGGCCTTTGACATCCAACAAAGATGTTCAAGGCGGGAAGGTTTTATTATTATTTTTGGTCGTATACAACAAATCGTTAGCCATGGCAAGGTGTTTTTTGTTGTCTGGTCTACGTTTTCAAGTGTATTTGTACACGGCAAATAACCGAGAGAGGGTTAAAATTACCGGTTCATTCTGGAGGATAAAATCAATATCTTGTGCGTTAGAACAAACAAACAGGAAAGTCAAGGCAGTACTAATAACTCTTTATGACCGTCGTTGCCTTATCCATTTACGATTTATCCTCCATGGCAAAAGGCCTGTCTTAGGGAAAACTATAATGTTTTCTTATCCATTTATGAGTTATTCTGGGCGATACAATAAACATAACTTTAACAGTTATAGTCTGTAACTTATGAGTGATCAAACTTTAAAGGCAAGAATAAAGAAGAAATATATAAAACATTATTTTTGTTTCATCCAAGTGTGATTTTCTCCGAAAAATATAGGGACCATGCCGTGACTCAGCGTGGCTCAACCTTCCCCACAAATCCAAAACTGAAGCATTGGCATTTAAGATTTTTCCAGTGAGAAAAGCTGAGACCCGGCACTCCCATGCGCTTAGACATACAGATATTAAATGTCATTTATTAGATCACAGCATTATTTATTCATATTACCGCGTGCTGATTACGTAATAGTTATCTTTCATGCTAGTAGAGTTCCTGATCAAATACATCACAGAGTAAACCTTACTTATGTTTAAGTCTGCATCAACGGCGGGATTCGAATAAACCTGTTTATATGATTGATATATTTTAAGAAATATTATAGCCAAAGTCTCCAAAGTTCAAAACTTAAAACTTGTTAATTGCTATTTTGAACTACGTAATAAAAATAAACCTGTTGTGATGCTCAGTGACAGCGGACAAGATCGACTAAGTCCCGTTTAAGCCAAAACGTAATACAATATATCATGTCAAGCATTTAAGAGTCCTTTCTACGAGAGTTTTCGTGTTGATAGCTATACCGATTTAATGGGAAGATTGCATTTGACATATTGTTAGATACTCAAATATATAGTAAGCATAATAGTTTAATGGGGTAGAAAACAAAACAACGAAGTCATGTTTATATTATAGACCATACCAAGCTGTTAATAAAACTGCCCTTACATTTTGTTTGTAGAATTCGTCGTTTTCCACTCAAAGATACTTGAAATGAAATACCAAGGTAAAATGTATGGTGGAGATTCTATGCCATGTTTTATTGATCTATTTTTTGAAGATAATAATAACCAAAAAATAATCAACATTTACCCCAGCGAAAGAGAAACCGTACAAATG
>JAVFBZ010153627.1:0-18842 GCA_032466195.1 Katharina tunicata
TTGATTGATTGATTGATTGATTGATTGATTGATTGATTGATTGATTGATTGATTGATTGATTGATTGATTGATTGACAAGGAATTTACTTAAGGTTATTCCCCTAAGACGACGGCTTGCCAACCAGTGCAAGGAACCCACCCCTAACGACACTGGTTACAAAGAAGACGTCACAATACATCGACAACTCGAAAGCTGGACTCCACAACAAATCGGCTTCCTGATGCCGCTTAGCTCAGAGTGCACAAGGGCACAAGAGGATCCCCGCAACCCCCCCCCCCCCCCCCCCCAATATAAAAAGAAAGGCAATCCTAAATGTTTGTGTTGTTTTATTTTTTTTTAACAATACCACTATCTTGTTTACAGACTTGGATTGTTTGTTTGATTGATTAGCGTTTCAGAGTGCTCGAGGGGTATTTAACTAATATGATGGCGGATTTCTTAAACAGCAAAATAATACTGGCGACGCGATCCCGCTGAACACATACTGAACTTTGCCAGAGGGTCTTTTACATATTCGGAAACAAGTTACGCAGTTATATATATTTCAACGGCCCACACAGCACAGAGCATTTTATTTCAGTCGGCTCAATGTTTAAGGTTATTGGAATATTAGAAGTAATTATCATTGCGTAAGAATCCCCGTGACTTTACTCTGAATGGACTGAATAATCCATGAAGTCAGCGCTATTCCGGAGTTATTACCGTAATGTAGGGTTGCCGTAATGTAGGTTATACTATATATATACGTCAAATTACATTACTGCTCGTAACATGTGGACTGGAGCTCACCGACAAGTTTATTTACATAAACCGCCAACATCAGTCGTTGTATTACAGATAACAAGTACGATGGGTCGAGGGCCCATTAGTTACAGGAAGGTTGCCTATGCATTATACGACTTCTTGCTTTGTTGTGCGTTTAATTCATTGACATCTAATTATTTTGACAACTTATTTATTGCATGCAAAATAAATAATATAAATTGTATTTACAGAAATGCTGATCAGGGAGCTATATACACAGCTTGTTTACGCCGTATTTTGTGCTATTTCACTCATATAATGGGCTACCAAACCAATTGGCAGATGGAAGGACATAAAGAGCATTTTTCCAAGCAATCACCACGATCCATGTAGGTTACAATATAATCTAGCCAAGATGTATTTCTCCATCCGCTAATGACTTAATGACACACATACACTATGGAATTTCGTGCGAACGAGCAGCAAACGGTTTATTAAGCAAACATAAATGTTGCTCGATTATTAGTAAAAGCGACACGTAGATAGTTCCCTTCATAATCCATATTGTTATAAATGTACTTCGTCCCATAAAATATAGTATACTTTGAGAGGAGGTCGTAGGTTCGATTTGTATGACTTACAATGAGTGTCTAAGGGTCTGGGGATCTCTACACCAATTACCCATATGGTAACTTACTCCAGACATGCATTATACGGGATAGCGATGGGAGTTTTGCTATGGAACAACGTCTGGTATTTTGCTAAAGGTAGCGATTTCGATTAAGCGATAAGGCCGATTGCTTCAATAGTAATAATACGATGTAATAATAGACCATATGGAGTACTTCACAAATGTGTTGTAGAAAATAGCAATTAATATACCAACTTCCAAGTAACAGCTATCTACGACACGTTAAGACTAGTCAATATTGGTACTGTAATGCGTCTCAAGCACTTACCCGCTTCAGCAGAAATCCATGTTGAATTGATTGTATAAACCATTTGAATAACGAACGAAGTACTGTCTTATATAACCTCGGTAAATAACAATTAAATCACAAACCACAATTCACTCAGCCTGCGTACATATCTAGTCCGTACAACACAATTTGTAAACTCCCAATGTACTCAATCCAACCTGAGCAGCTTCACAGAATAAGATATAAACGCCAAGAACAGCTCTCAGTTATGAGACATGGAAGAAATGATTGTCGATTTGACCGCGCGCTGCTAGCTAACTGTCTGGCCGAGGAATCAGGTGTTTGCCAGAGACGGCATTCCTGCGGCAAGCGCTCGCTGTCAGAGGGAAGCTGCCGGCTGCTATCCGCTATTTGCCGGCTGATGTATCTGGGCGACAGAACTGGGGCTGTTCACACATATGTCATCAATATTTCTAGTATTCCGGTGTGTATATATATTTTACATAGATCGATAACCGACAGTAACAGATTGAAATCCAGACAAGCAGCTGGTCACAGGAAAACACTGCAGTGTGAGGTGCAAGATAACCTGGATGTTCTAGAATAACAACACGGCTATTAACAAAAGTTAATCAACCCGTGTCAGTATTTTTAAAAAGTAGGTATTTTATACTCAGGTATAAAATCTGTTCCTTTCGTTATACAGCCTTTTTTTAAAACACTTTGTTTAAGAAACGTTTAAATGGTTGACCTAGATGTGATAAAAAGAAAAAAAAGAAGCATATGGTCATAAATAGTAACTACGGTGCTCCTCCAAAGTGCCTTTGTTACAAAGAAACACTGCTACAGGATAATCCTCGTTTTAAGGAAACAGCTAAATAAGAATGCATTCCGCTAGAGAATTTCCTAACACACGACTTTGCCTAATATCTTTCGAGGTTTTATCCCGTCTATAATAATGAGCGTTTCTGTTCGATTTTTTAAGACATCGTTAGCAAACGACCTCGTTAGCTATGGCCTTTCGCTGGTTTAACTTTGTAATTTCTGCTAAAATAATCGATACAACAATGGCAGAGTGTCGCGTCACAACACAATGGTCGCTTATCGGCTTGTCATAAATGATACGCGCCAGAAGACAATGCAAGGGGTGAAACAAAGCATCGAGACTTTCTTGCTGCCTAGCTATAGCGTTCCAGGTTTCCTTGCATTCATTCCTACCTCACAACAATTTGATCGATAGAAACCTTTCCGCAAACTCACGCCATAATACAATAATCATTTAAAGGATGTTGGTAACATAATTGTGTGCTATTCTGCAACGTGACCTACATAAACTTAATCTTGGAAAGCAAGTGCGTTATTAATTTCAATGGCGTTGTGTTTCGGGGTACATTAAAGGAAGAGAATACTTATGACTAACCCATACCTGTATATCCAAAGAATGTGGTCAACAAGTAACAATTGTGGTATAAATTATTTTAATCAGTGCATTAAAACTTAACAAAACCTAGTGGAAAGTGTCGGACTTCTGCAGTGCGAGGCCTCTGTCTTTGCAGCCAAACGCTGCACAGTGCGGCATTGAGAAGGTCGCAGGCTGGTTAATATAGTGCATAAAAATGACACTATACATGTACGTATGACAATTATGAATTTGATTTGTGGATTGGGATTACGTGACGTCAGACCGGAAAAGGAAACCATCCGTAGCTTTCTAAAAAGTTGTATTCTGGTTAATGGCTAAAGCTTATCTGGCGTCGATGTTGATATTCAAAATGGCAAGCAGGGGCCTCCGAGGCGGAGTGGTCAAGTCGTGATCCACAGACCCCTCTCACCTCAAGCACTCGCTCTGACTGTATGTGGGTTGGTCTCCCAGCGGAAGGTCGTTGGTTTTCTGGGTTCCACGCAGTTTTCCTCCCACATTAAAAAGCTGCCCAAATGATTTGTAATTGGGACTTATAATCCTGTTGATCTAAAATCGGCAAATAAACAATAAACAAACAGCCACAAAGCCTTGCTTCGTTTAGTAGAGTGATTTCACGTTGAACAACGATTACAAAGCATTGTTAAACGTTTGGAAGCTAGAGACAATGCTTTCACATCAGATTAAAAAATGGTGTACGTTACCAAAAGTTTTCTATTCTCTTTATTAACATTCGCTCTTCTGCATCGTTATGCGAAGGTACAAATAGCACCTTGAAGCAAAGACACATTGCAAACCCCGGAATTTATTTGCAGCATTCAACAAATGAGTCACTTGAGCTGTATTTCCGAAGAATACACGTATTGTCTTTAAAAAATTATCTAGGGCGGTTATCACGGGTCAAAAGACATGAAACATTTGAATACCAAGCCCCTACCTACCTATAGAACTGACATAACTGGAAAGCTTGTGATAGCCTGGAAAATACTGGGAGTAATACAATGCAATTTTTGGCCGTAAGCTTACCCTAATTTGAAGTTAAGCAGCGAATTTGATTAAATTTATATTGTTCACAACACACATGCGTGATGACCGTGCAAAAGCCGTAATGGCGGCCGTATTTTTTGTGCGGGATTTGATGCAATCTGCAGTCTATTTGGTATGCAATGCAACATCTTTTCCGCCATTAAAAGATTTTAATCCTCGTGGGTACGGTTAAGTAACAGGGTGAACAATCTCACTTTACCAAGCCGACTCGCTGTCAGCTTAGCCCTGTTTGGTTGATTTTGGAAGTCCAGAAGATTTATTCGAAAGGAGATAAAAATCCCAGAGGCGTCAAGACCTATACGCTTGTCAGAGAGACAATAGCAGATTAACTTAGTGGTTCACACTAAGCAATCCACAGTCCTTCAGTGATGTTGTTTACACATTCACACTTCCAGGAAAGGATTTCAACATTGGCATTAGAGACAAAACTGTCTTCTACTGTATACACTCTGTTGTGCCATGAAGGATTGCAGCTTGAACAACTAACGATTTATTGTTTATTTGATTGATGTCTAAATTCGTACTCAAGGATATTTCACGTGTACGATGGAAACCCAGAAACAAAAACACTTGGAAAACACCACCCCGTGATCACCGAAGCCACCGGAAAACTTCCCTCATTTACTTAAGGTCCACAGGGGGCATCGAATCTATTCCTGACACATTAAAGAGGACTCGGTAGTCCATTAAGGGTAACGGAATTTTCTAGCCTATAAGCTAAATGGACAGTGTAGACAGTTTCTCAGGAAATATTTCACAAAGCATCCTTAAGCTAAGGTGGCCTTAATTATCATGATGACCAGTACTGAAGGTATAATGTTGTCATGACAGTTAAGGTCAACTTAGCCTAAGGAGGCTTTGTGAAAATGAGCCCAGCTCAACAACGTATTTAACGACGTAAGGTTTGTGATTATTACCTTAATTCTATTAAGGTGAATTTATATTCACTGGATACCAGAACACCGACCGCACTGAAAGGATGACACTTCTCTCAGGAACAGTATTAAACTAACCTTTATACTGGAGGTTTATTATTAAGCATTTATAATATGAAGTAATGAAAGATGATATAAACATACCAGTGACGAAATTACAATAGGTCATATTAGTCGTTATAGGCAAATAAAGAGAAGAATACATTCTTTCTATCTGGATAAGAAAAGCTCACTATTCTTTCTTTTGCTTGTCTATAACTAATTATTAATCCATTCCATACACATTTCACGTATAAAAACAAACCTGGTTAAATGTGACAGCTCCAAACCCTGTTCGCATGGTAAGAGAATCAGGATTTTCGAATCTAAGTTATTTGGACAGTGTAGACTTAAAGAATGACAAGAATGCTGTGCAAAATCGACTCGCTGTCACTATTCTGTTCCTTAAGGAGATTACGGAAATCAACAAGACCCATTTGAAGGGAGATAAAAATTGTCGGCTGTATTTGACAGCACAAGAAAGCTTTTCACGTTCTCCGGAAATACTTAGTTGATCGATTTGCTTTGCAGTTTTAAGACACACGGATGGCGTTTATCGCCAGAAATTTCATAAACTTAAGAGAGACTTTACAGCATGTAACAGGGGACCAAAATATCGAGAAAAATAATAGACCAGATTTTGGTTGAAGCTGCATGATCAGACTAGAAAACTTTCAGGGAATATGGAGGGAATATTGACCGGTCCGAAGTTAGGAGATATCCAGTACATTTTATAATAGAGGTTTATAAAGCATATAATGTCAATATGCATGGAGATTGAATCATACGCTACATGGCACCGCACAGACACCAGGCAATCAACATAACCGTTTCGGCACCAGGCTACGGTTATGCCAATGTATGAACCGTCTGATTTATTTATTAATAAATACTCAAGGGTATTTCGCTTACATGACGACTTTGCGGACATGGTGTGGACATACCACTTTGATGAGTAGCTCATTCGCATAGTTAATGTGGATATCTGGATTATTCCTTGAAAGTATTGCTACGTTGTACCTCTAGCTATACAAACTGAGAAGAACGTTGTCTAGGAATTTCAATGTGAAGTATTAGGGCCTACTATGTAACTAAGAAATGGTTAGAACTTAGAACAGCAAAAAATTGTATAAATCAATGAAGTTTTTGCTACGCTGCGCAACAGTATAGGAAGATGAACAAATTATTCAAGTTTCAAAACCGCCCCAAAAAGGTCAAGCCTGGGAAAACATCAAAAAGGTACATACGGACATAAAAAGCAAAACATATATGACCCAGTAAAAATCCAGTAATGCCATGCCACCAGGTCCAGCTGCGAAAAAATGCGAATAGCTGTGGTGGAAGCATACTCACTGAATTGTCCAAGTACGACAGTTGAAATTAAGATAAAAACAAGGACACTATACCATGCACGCCCCAATTTTATACTAGAGGCTTTTTTCGCCATTCAAACGAGTTGTACGTCGTTATTTATAATCGAAAGCCGACAGTTCAATGTTTAACTCCGCAATGTTTGCCTCGATTCAAATATCCCCCACAACGCATCTGTAACATTAGAATCCAGGCAAACATAGCGAAGTTATGATTCAACTGTCGGCTGGCAGGGATAAAAAATGTACGCACATCTTGTTTGCATGGCGAAGAAACTTCAAGTAAGGTTTTTCGCACACTTAATCTTCATTTAAACTGTTGTGCTCCCGCAATTTGTGAGGCTTGCTTCCACCAGAGCTATTCGTAATCTTTCTAAACGGGACCTAGTTGCATAGCATTACAAGGTCCAGTGGAAATAATGCTGAAGTGGAACATGCCAACTGCCAGCTATGAGCAACGAAATAGAAAGGCTCCGTTTCGAAAGTGACCGTTTATGGAGTTCTCTTTATTATTATATTGCACATGGAATTGTTTGGACAGCAACACAGTTAACGTTAGGATTGAATGGTGATAAAAGTCGTATTGACTGACATTTGCTTAAAACATGGACGAAATCTCACTTAAACCAATACACACTATTTGTAGTGGCCGGCACTGATCACATATCGCAATAGCATAAGAATTGTTGACGACTTCACGAGTTGTAGAAAAACACTTTTTTTTTTCTTTTATCTTTTAACGATCAACTTTGTACGAAGATTTGTTACGCTTGCAAATGCTTCGGTTCACAGAAGAGAAAGACGAGCTTATAATTTAAACGAAGATGATAATACAAAGAAGTAGTCTAGAGTATTTAACCTTTATGACGACTTTGCGATGCCGGTGTATGTTGGAAAATCGAGAACAAATCGCGTAAAAACCACCACGCGAACTCCGCAGCCACCGGAAATCTTCCCGTATATACCTATGATCTACAAAGTAAATCGAACCTATTCCGGGTACAGGGAAGGGGGTCCCGCAGTCCAACGTTCAACCACAGAGCCACCGCGCGGCCTCCAGAATAAACAGAACAAAACAAGATGACTTGCTTTGGTTTTATACGTAAGGGACCTTTTGGTCTTGGACACAGTTAATGTCTTAGACTACAGTTAATGTTGTCCTAAATGTCCTAAACATGTTGTTCTTTGAAGTCATACTTGAAGTAAACTTTTTTTTTATTTTTGAATAGCATCTGATGTATTGTATTTACAAGTGATTTTCCCAACAAAACATCCAACAACATTCGAATCAAAGCTATTCCGGATACAGGGAAGACGACTTCGTAATCCACGAGCCATGGCACAGACCTTTGCTAGCGCAGGAAAGCCTAATAATACAAAATCTAAGTACAAATGTTTCGGAATAGTTTGAATTACGTTACATTCGTTCAATGCAAGATGGATTGCTTTTTACGAATAGCTCCAAATGGAATTTTATTTCAGCCATTAACCCTATCTCATGGCATACCATTCTCTCTAATATTACACAGTCCTTACAACATTAATGTTTTGCTGATAATCATAGCACTGGACAAAAACATTAAAATCGATAAAGCTGCTGAAAGCTGGTTCAAAATCAGAACAAGAGCCAACCACAAAGAAAATGTGTCGTCAAATAATTTTATGTCTAGAGAAAATTTCGATAAAACGAGAAAAACAACTCGGAGTACACCTTGTACCCAGCTGCCCATCTGAGATTTTAATGAAGTTTTACATTTTATTAACCGGTTCATTTATCAATTACTAGTATTCCACAAAACTAGATGGCATTTCCGCCATGTCCGCCTATAATGATTGATATTTAAGTTTTAAAAAGTCGAAATGTTTCTCAAGAGAATGCAAGACGGAGGATTCATTCGCAACGAGGATTCATTCGCATGGACATTTAATTCAGAAACGTTAAATTATAAGGGAATTCTTTTCCTGAATTCAAGTTTATGTGAAATTCGTTATTCGCTGTGCGACAGTTCGCTGCACTAATTTTTTTATAGCGTTTACAGTCAGTTGGATAATCCATAAGAATTTTGGGTTTCTAGAATTCTCTGGAGAGAAGTGACAATGTTGAGTTAAAGGCCAATTACAAAGTACGAAAATATTATGGAAACATTTGTATTTTGAACATGTCGCAAAGTAAATACAGAGGGAATTTACACCTAAACTAAATATTGTGCATCTAAAACCATATGAAATTCGCTTGACTACCCTACATTTTCTTACATGTTCATTGTCCATACGGCGGTAAATAGGCTTCCGGCGAACAAAATGTACTATTTTGATACATATTCATACATCTATCACGGCCGAGCTAAGTGATGACAGCCAAATAACGAGAAATCACGCGAGTTTTTGCCGATTGGGAATAAAAGGGCTACAACACACGACCCCTTGAAATAACCATTTGCAGTAAACGCATAAAAAGTAAGGTAAACAAGACTGACTGAATCGAGTTGAGATTCTTCTGTACATCCGGGAATCTATACTCATTAATCCATCGTTACAATGTGGAAATCGACAGACAGCACTTGACTTAGCCCTTGCCGACTCGCCCTGATAGTATTGACTCAGATAGCCCTTCAGGAGGATTAACTTAGCGTGGATAGTAATCATGATTGCTGATTGATTGCCAACAACTGAAGAAGAGGGTAGACTTTATGTTTGTCTGATGCAGTTCACAGAGAGTAAAGTACCCAGCACTAAATCTCCACGATGATGGCCCAACAGCACTGGGACAGGTCGAAATATAAGTATTAAGTAAAACCATTAAATGAAAATGACCTGGTTTTTTCTCCTCAGGAAATCCTTTGTATATTTTCTTTGCTGTTCGCGTCGTATTCAGGAGCATGACGTGTTTAACACGATGATACCTAACCGGTGTTCGCTGGAATACCCGAAAAAAACCCTGCTTAAACCTAACCAGGACCTCCATATCCACCCCAGCAACTTTATTTACAGACACTTGTTCAGTCAAAATACGGACTAATACTTATATGTGGTGTATCGGTTGTAGACAAACAGGCTGATGACGAACGAACGAACAAACGAACGAACGTCTTAGTTCCTTACATTGCTTACGTTTCTGGAGCAATCATTTTATAAAGCACAAATGGTTGTCAGTGTTACTGGCGGTGATCCACATAACTAGGAGCGATATTGTGATATGACAAATATTTTTGTTTGTCTATTTAACATTTTCTCCCTCAACAGAAATATGATCAAGATATTTGATTGCGGTTTAACGACGTTATTAAAGCTATTTCAATTTTGTGCTCCGAATATTTGCCAGTTGGAATTATCTCCACACATTTATTAAAAGTCTTGTGCCAGCTCAATCTGTAGAGGACACCACCCTGAAGGACAAGACGCGGACCAGAAAACATGTGCGTTCACTATTCTTTCTTTTGCTTGTCTATAACTAATTATTAATCCATTCCATACACATTTCACGTATAAAAACAAACCTGGTTAAATGTGACAGCTCCAAACCCTGTTCGCATGGTAAGAGAATCAGGATTTTCGAATCTAAGTTATTTGGACAGTGTAGACTTAAAGAATGACAAGAATGCTGTGCAAAATCGACTCGCTGTCACTATTCTGTTCCTTAAGGAGATTACGGAAATCAACAAGACCCATTTGAAGGGAGATAAAAATTGTCGGCTGTATTTGACAGCACAAGAAAGCTTTTCACGTTCTCCGGAAATACTTAGTTGATCGATTTGCTTTGCAGTTTTAAGACACACGGATGGCGTTTATCGCCAGAAATTTCATAAACTTAAGAGAGACTTTACAGCATGTAACAGGGGACCAAAATATCGAGAAAAATAATAGACCAGATTTTGGTTGAAGCTGCATGATCAGACTAGAAAACTTTCAGGGAATATGGAGGGAATATTGACCGGTCCGAAGTTAGGAGATATCCAGTACATTTTATAATAGAGGTTTATAAAGCATATAATGTCAATATGCATGGAGATTGAATCATACGCTACATGGCACCGCACAGACACCAGGCAATCAACATAACCGTTTCGGCACCAGGCTACGGTTATGCCAATGTATGAACCGTCTGATTTATTTATTAATAAATACTCAAGGGTATTTCGCTTACATGACGACTTTGCGGACATGGTGTGGACATACCACTTTGATGAGTAGCTCATTCGCATAGTTAATGTGGATATCTGGATTATTCCTTGAAAGTATTGCTACGTTGTACCTCTAGCTATACAAACTGAGAAGAACGTTGTCTAGGAATTTCAATGTGAAGTATTAGGGCCTACTATGTAACTAAGAAATGGTTAGAACTTAGAACAGCAAAAAATTGTATAAATCAATGAAGTTTTTGCTACGCTGCGCAACAGTATAGGAAGATGAACAAATTATTCAAGTTTCAAAACCGCCCCAAAAAGGTCAAGCCTGGGAAAACATCAAAAAGGTACATACGGACATAAAAAGCAAAACATATATGACCCAGTAAAAATCCAGTAATGCCATGCCACCAGGTCCAGCTGCGAAAAAATGCGAATAGCTGTGGTGGAAGCATACTCACTGAATTGTCCAAGTACGACAGTTGAAATTAAGATAAAAACAAGGACACTATACCATGCACGCCCCAATTTTATACTAGAGGCTTTTTTCGCCATTCAAACGAGTTGTACGTCGTTATTTATAATCGAAAGCCGACAGTTCAATGTTTAACTCCGCAATGTTTGCCTCGATTCAAATATCCCCCACAACGCATCTGTAACATTAGAATCCAGGCAAACATAGCGAAGTTATGATTCAACTGTCGGCTGGCAGGGATAAAAAATGTACGCACATCTTGTTTGCATGGCGAAGAAACTTCAAGTAAGGTTTTTCGCACACTTAATCTTCATTTAAACTGTTGTGCTCCCGCAATTTGTGAGGCTTGCTTCCACCAGAGCTATTCGTAATCTTTCTAAACGGGACCTAGTTGCATAGCATTACAAGGTCCAGTGGAAATAATGCTGAAGTGGAACATGCCAACTGCCAGCTATGAGCAACGAAATAGAAAGGCTCCGTTTCGAAAGTGACCGTTTATGGAGTTCTCTTTATTATTATATTGCACATGGAATTGTTTGGACAGCAACACAGTTAACGTTAGGATTGAATGGTGATAAAAGTCGTATTGACTGACATTTGCTTAAAACATGGACGAAATCTCACTTAAACCAATACACACTATTTGTAGTGGCCGGCACTGATCACATATCGCAATAGCATAAGAATTGTTGACGACTTCACGAGTTGTAGAAAAACACTTTTTTTTTTCTTTTATCTTTTAACGATCAACTTTGTACGAAGATTTGTTACGCTTGCAAATGCTTCGGTTCACAGAAGAGAAAGACGAGCTTATAATTTAAACGAAGATGATAATACAAAGAAGTAGTCTAGAGTATTTAACCTTTATGACGACTTTGCGATGCCGGTGTATGTTGGAAAATCGAGAACAAATCGCGTAAAAACCACCACGCGAACTCCGCAGCCACCGGAAATCTTCCCGTATATACCTATGATCTACAAAGTAAATCGAACCTATTCCGGGTACAGGGAAGGGGGTCCCGCAGTCCAACGTTCAACCACAGAGCCACCGCGCGGCCTCCAGAATAAACAGAACAAAACAAGATGACTTGCTTTGGTTTTATACGTAAGGGACCTTTTGGTCTTGGACACAGTTAATGTCTTAGACTACAGTTAATGTTGTCCTAAATGTCCTAAACATGTTGTTCTTTGAAGTCATACTTGAAGTAAACTTTTTTTTTATTTTTGAATAGCATCTGATGTATTGTATTTACAAGTGATTTTCCCAACAAAACATCCAACAACATTCGAATCAAAGCTATTCCGGATACAGGGAAGACGACTTCGTAATCCACGAGCCATGGCACAGACCTTTGCTAGCGCAGGAAAGCCTAATAATACAAAATCTAAGTACAAATGTTTCGGAATAGTTTGAATTACGTTACATTCGTTCAATGCAAGATGGATTGCTTTTTACGAATAGCTCCAAATGGAATTTTATTTCAGCCATTAACCCTATCTCATGGCATACCATTCTCTCTAATATTACACAGTCCTTACAACATTAATGTTTTGCTGATAATCATAGCACTGGACAAAAACATTAAAATCGATAAAGCTGCTGAAAGCTGGTTCAAAATCAGAACAAGAGCCAACCACAAAGAAAATGTGTCGTCAAATAATTTTATGTCTAGAGAAAATTTCGATAAAACGAGAAAAACAACTCGGAGTACACCTTGTACCCAGCTGCCCATCTGAGATTTTAATGAAGTTTTACATTTTATTAACCGGTTCATTTATCAATTACTAGTATTCCACAAAACTAGATGGCATTTCCGCCATGTCCGCCTATAATGATTGATATTTAAGTTTTAAAAAGTCGAAATGTTTCTCAAGAGAATGCAAGACGGAGGATTCATTCGCAACGAGGATTCATTCGCATGGACATTTAATTCAGAAACGTTAAATTATAAGGGAATTCTTTTCCTGAATTCAAGTTTATGTGAAATTCGTTATTCGCTGTGCGACAGTTCGCTGCACTAATTTTTTTATAGCGTTTACAGTCAGTTGGATAATCCATAAGAATTTTGGGTTTCTAGAATTCTCTGGAGAGAAGTGACAATGTTGAGTTAAAGGCCAATTACAAAGTACGAAAATATTATGGAAACATTTGTATTTTGAACATGTCGCAAAGTAAATACAGAGGGAATTTACACCTAAACTAAATATTGTGCATCTAAAACCATATGAAATTCGCTTGACTACCCTACATTTTCTTACATGTTCATTGTCCATACGGCGGTAAATAGGCTTCCGGCGAACAAAATGTACTATTTTGATACATATTCATACATCTATCACGGCCGAGCTAAGTGATGACAGCCAAATAACGAGAAATCACGCGAGTTTTTGCCGATTGGGAATAAAAGGGCTACAACACACGACCCCTTGAAATAACCATTTGCAGTAAACGCATAAAAAGTAAGGTAAACAAGACTGACTGAATCGAGTTGAGATTCTTCTGTACATCCGGGAATCTATACTCATTAATCCATCGTTACAATGTGGAAATCGACAGACAGCACTTGACTTAGCCCTTGCCGACTCGCCCTGATAGTATTGACTCAGATAGCCCTTCAGGAGGATTAACTTAGCGTGGATAGTAATCATGATTGCTGATTGATTGCCAACAACTGAAGAAGAGGGTAGACTTTATGTTTGTCTGATGCAGTTCACAGAGAGTAAAGTACCCAGCACTAAATCTCCACGATGATGGCCCAACAGCACTGGGACAGGTCGAAATATAAGTATTAAGTAAAACCATTAAATGAAAATGACCTGGTTTTTTCTCCTCAGGAAATCCTTTGTATATTTTCTTTGCTGTTCGCGTCGTATTCAGGAGCATGACGTGTTTAACACGATGATACCTAACCGGTGTTCGCTGGAATACCCGAAAAAAACCCTGCTTAAACCTAACCAGGACCTCCATATCCACCCCAGCAACTTTATTTACAGACACTTGTTCAGTCAAAATACGGACTAATACTTATATGTGGTGTATCGGTTGTAGACAAACAGGCTGATGACGAACGAACGAACAAACGAACGAACGTCTTAGTTCCTTACATTGCTTACGTTTCTGGAGCAATCATTTTATAAAGCACAAATGGTTGTCAGTGTTACTGGCGGTGATCCACATAACTAGGAGCGATATTGTGATATGACAAATATTTTTGTTTGTCTATTTAACATTTTCTCCCTCAACAGAAATATGATCAAGATATTTGATTGCGGTTTAACGACGTTATTAAAGCTATTTCAATTTTGTGCTCCGAATATTTGCCAGTTGGAATTATCTCCACACATTTATTAAAAGTCTTGTGCCAGCTCAATCTGTAGAGGACACCACCCTGAAGGACAAGACGCGGACCAGAAAACATGTGCGTTTACAGGACAAAAAACAGAGGACGACCCTTAGCTCGGGAAGCACCAGGGCACAGGAGGCTCCCACCCAACCACTGGCAAATGTTACAAAGAAAAACGAGGCTGTTTTCTCGCTTTCGCAACGTATTAACGTTATGAATGAATTATGATCATCCCGTGAGTTTGAAGCTTCCTATAATCCTAATGACCAAGACCTTCGTTATAAGACATTTCATCACTTTCGGGGTTAGAGGTAGGAAGGACAAAAGGCTACGTTCTTGCTTCAGGGCTAGGTTCAACGTTTACCTCAAACGTAGGACTAAGAATTGAGGTCGTGTCTCACATGACGCTGATGATGGACTAACCAAAGTGTGACGATGAAATAGGCTGTCTGCAACTATATACATGGATATTGACTTGACTATGTTGACCGTCGATCTACTAATTGATTGGGATTCTTTGATGTCTGGAAACAGTGACTTGAGGAGGCGCTTACTGGAAACACGGTCATTGCGTAGTTAGTATTATCGTAGTGAGGTGAAGTCACTTGTACGTGTTCGACTATCGACTGTTTATCGTTAAACGTGCCCGTGCATACACCTTTTCAACACAGGGCGGTTTCTCTAAAACTGGCGCCGTCAGCATGTAGCTTTTTCTGTATTCAAATGAAGACTGATGGTAAGTACCAATATAAGAAAACACTTATTTTAAATTACGGTTTACCTTTTCATTATTACTTCAGCAGAAATTTAACTGCTTTTGCAGGTAGCTTGAATAGCCTCCTTGATTTCCTAAATTCCCATCAAAACATTCTGAGACAGTTTGATTTCATTTATTTATTAATTTGATTGGCGTTTAACTCTACAAGCTTAGCGATGCCCGTGAATGGTGGAAAGCAGGGAAGAAACTTTGTAAAACCCACCCCAGGATCTCCGCAGTCACCGGAAATTTCCCTTAAATAGCTAAACTTGACAGGGGAACTCAACAGTACAACGCTTAAACAACTGAGCTACGGCGCAGCCCCGTTTCTATGTTTCAAGTTTGTAACCAATTACCCATACAGTCGACTGATGTATCCACAAACTAATATTTCAAACACGCGTTTCTCAGATTATTTTCCACGCAAGGAATATTAAGGCAACGCGGTTAATCAAAAACAATTTAATTTTTGGACTGATTTCAGACGCGTGTTATAAAGATCGTCTGAGTCACACTTAACGGAATCATGGCCAACGGAATCAGGCATTCCGCTCGTAGATGTAAGGCACAGATCGTGATTTGAACAATCAATAAGTCATTCTTTTCGAATGTGTTGGCGTTAGCAGCTACGCAGTACCTAATCTTATTACATATTGTGTGATATATCACGGCTGGAAAATAATTAACATCGGTACTAATTAGTAGAACAAATCATTAGTTGCAGCAGGAAATGCGATCATTATATAAATCCAAATTTAATGGTTTTACTTAGATTTGTACCGAAATATATAGTACATAGGCTTTCAAATAACGTTGACAAATGCTTTAGAAAGGGTGCACGTCATACGTCATATTTTTGGCGTGCATCATCCTATTTTAAATGAGTAAACGCCAGTCAAAGCTAACCCCACTACGCTTCATACGTCATATTTTTGGCGTGCTTCATCCTATTTTGGATGAGTAAACGCCAGTGCAAGCTAACCCCACTACACGTCATACGTCATATTTTTGGCGTGCATCATCCTATTTTGGATGAGTAAACGCCAGTGCAAGCTAACCCCACTACACGTCATTCGACGGATAAGTTTGCTTGGTCTAAAGTTGGTCTTCAACACTTGAACAGTAAATCTTGTAAAATAAAATAAATTGTTGAAAGAAGTCTTAATTTATATGTTAGATTTTTTATTATCTAAAAGCCTATAGTTCTACTGCTGAGTTTTGTGACGAGTAATTCCGAACACAGGAAGCTTCATTTTACTCAAGGTTTCGACATTCTCTTGTAACATCTTCAGAGGGATGGTGAAAAGACCTGTCGAAACGTTGAGTAAAATGAAGGTTGTGAGTTCGGAATTACATTACTAGTGCTTTTTTATTATCCGTGTTTTCGAATTTTAAAAAAAATCTGACTGAACATACGTATATAATCCTGACCAACCCTCGGAACAAATTTACACTCGTTCAGATAGACCACACGCATTGAGAACGGAAGTGTAGAGCAATACAATCAGCTAATATTATGTACACCCAAACATCATCATTTGCTGCTCTGCGAAGAGATTTACTCACCACGGTTGTAAACATCTGAAGTCCAGATGTTCATTTTACAATATACATTGATTTATTATCTGATCACATGACTGGTATTCTTCTTAAAATTAGTAATGATAACAATAAGACTATATTTGAAGCAGTATTTACATTTATTGATAAAACTGGTAGATTTAAGAATTTAAGAATTCAACAGAATAGTTATCTGTATATGCCTACTAATTGTTTAACCAAATATTGCTAAATCATCAATGACAAAACAAAAATGTGCATATATTGTCCTATAGGCGAGACCACCTAGTAGTCTCTTTAGTGTGTGTAATCCTCTGGAAAAAAATAAAGCATTACAATTACAAAACATCATCAATCTTCCCTCTGCCGACTATACATCCACCGATAATAGAAACCAACCGTTCACGAATGGGAGTGCATTTTCCGAGTTTGCGAGTCAATCATGTACAACTGTTCATCCTTTTATCCGACCTTTGGCGATGAACAAGCTTTGCTTTCCGAAAGCAAATTAGACGAAACTGTGGTAAGATGTGCATTTATAATGAATTCATATAGGGGAACCTGCAGTCATATATTGATCTAGCGTTTGTCGGTCTTGCATCCAAATTGACAGCAACCCTTGGGATTAACATTGGACAAATCGGGATCTGCACCATCAGTATATTAGGACCGAGAAATTACATTACCTCAATGTATTCAACGATGGCAGGCTGGTATATTATTTTGCAATCAAACGCCATACTGGGCCTCTTGACATATGGATACAGAATCATGCATATTTATATATTTGCCCTATGTCATAATGCACCATTTATCTTGGTATCAAATGGGCGATTCGCTGTTGCTGTTTCTACCAACTTGAGGTGTCTGTCAAAGGAGACCCGCAATGTAGCATTTTTATACTACTGAAGACAAATCTTCTAGAACAAAAAACTGACCAACGAACACGAAATCGTTTGTCCACTGTAATGTTTTTGTACCACAGGAATCAAATCTCCAATAGCCTTATGGCTTAGGGCAGAGTATTTCAGATTATAGTCATGCAGTCATACTTAGCACTGGAGGAATATTATCTTTCCAACAGCGATAACACTCCAGAGACTTCCCATTTTTAGGTTGCGTTAAAGTCGCCGTCAAAGTTGCAATACACCGCCTGCATATTAGTGAGCACGAAGTTAAACACCAATCAATCAATCAATCAATCAATCAATCAATCAGTCAATCAATCAATCCTTCAATTAAGAGTTAATACTATCAGGTCGTATCATGCTATAGTGTTTTTCGTTGATCCTGATTATGTACAAATGAAATTATAATTAAGATTTAAAGCTTGCAAAGTACAACATATTTGACGGCCATTTTGAAAATCCAATACGGCCGGCATTACGCATCCGCCGGTAGTTGCCCCTATTAAAAATTTAAAGCTACGCCCATTCTTAACGTCTACCGAAAATTGTGCTTTTGTCCGCTGTGTCCCTTACTTTCGCTGACATACCTGGCTAGTGTTATAACATTTCGATCCACTGCAGTTCTTACCCAAATGTATTATATTATGTTCAATCATCACCGGAGTCCGATGGATTAACACTCCAATGTTACACAGCGTCCAGAGATATTTACACATGTAAAGTTATAGCCCGAAAGATAGGAGAAAAATGTTAAACACAGTCAAGTTTCTGTGTAAAAACGGCTAAATCGGAAAAAGAGAATATGCATACGAAAAACCTTTCAGTTATAAAGAAATGTCCGATAAATCCAGAAAAGCAATAGCAGGAGTACTAGTCCCTAATCCAGAGTGACAATTCTGACAAAGCCCAGGAATCTCGCAGTTTGTGAATTAGTTCATGTTCTGCATTAGACGACGAAACAAGAAAGTATTTCCGCCCTTTTCTGATTGACATTTCAATGTATTAAAGTTATCAATGGAATGCATCAGGTGAGATTACCTAGGCTAGCTAAGTTAAATAAGCAAGTAACGGATATTCGATGTGGTACAAGAGACAATACAATTTAACATAGTAGCCGCGCTTACACGGGCATCGAAAAGGTGAACTAAACTGAGCCGGCTCTGATCCGCACCAGAGCTGGCTTTTTTTAGTTCGCCA
>JAVFBZ010153638.1:0-18842 GCA_032466195.1 Katharina tunicata
ATACATTAAATAATGACTGGTCCCTCTTGAATATCGAACTACAGACTACGAACTACAGACCAACTTATTACACGTTTCAAACCACAGCCTGTCCAAATGTACAGAATAATGTTATTAAGTGGCTTTTAGTGTAAAACGAGTACTCCTACAAAAATAGCACTTTGGTAACAAATTGATATGGTCTGTAGTTTGACTATGGCTCTGCTTTTTCATTTCCTTCCCGTTTAAATTTGACTTCGCGTGTGTTTGGTTTATGACGTAGGTGTCCGAATCAATAGTCGTCTGCAAAAGCAGCCAGGTCAGGTCAGGTCTGCAAGACTCAAAACTGAGAATTATGCGCACCAAAACTTAACATTGAGCTGCCTTAAATGACGTACTATAAATTATAAAACAAAACAAAATATACAGAGTTGGCACAAAACTATAACATCAACTGAATAACATCACCATAAAATTAAAACAAAAGTTAATCAACTACTTACATGTTTTTCTACCTAAATCTATGGGTTTGCACAATAAAAGATGATATATATGTAAAAACTTTACAGCGGATGTTATCTCGGGATTTAAAATAGATTCTAGATACAAAAAAAAAACATCCAACTTAAATAGACGAAGCTTAAAAAATAAAATACGACGCTCATTTACGTACCTCGTACAATGTAATAAAAATTGTGGAATATCTTCCAGAATAAAACAGAATTCATAGTTTCCATCTGTATGAGAGTTTAAAGGAAGATGGCCAGATTGTTATCGATGTAAATATATGTCAGATTTCCTGGAACTTGCATTAAAATGAGAAAGATTATGAGAGGGTTGAATATTGATCAAAGAACCGTCCTTTATCGGCTACCTCCCATCTCTGCTGACACATATTAACAACATTAGGCTTTATACAAGATAACATTTCTGAAACAGAGAGAGATATGTTAAAAGATACTTCAGGTTATGTGAGGGAATGTTTTGCTAAACGGTCCGCAGTTTCGTCCCGGAACCTATTCCAAACAGACATTAACACCTTCATACAATAGAGAGGTACTGATAAATAAATGTCCTGTAAAATAGGTGGAGACCGAAGCCAGTTAAAATTGCGTGTAGCTGAAAACAGCAGTCTCGTCAGAGATGTCTCCCTTATACTAGTGGCAGAGCCAGATAACGATTCATATCCTAACACACAACCCCTTGCTATTAAAGGGAGACGACTTTGGTCTGTACTGATATATTACAACCCCTTCCAGGAACGTTTATTTGAATGAGTTCCCTACAAGAATATTGTGAAGCATATTTCAACAACAGACATCACTTCATTTGAAGTATCACTCTTTATGACCACTTCTGTATCTCGACTAATTCTAGTCAGAGAGTCTTTTTTGTCAATTCAGGTGCATGGGCCTACACTTTGCTGCGCGTTCCACATACACATGCTTAAACGGACAAACCATGTATCTCCGTAAACAAAATAAACTACGAAAATGCTCCCTTACCTATTAACAAACACTCAAAACACAAAGGACAACAATAATTTAGGAATGTTCTTAAATCAGACGGAAAGGAAACTTTACTCACAACTGCCTGTGCTGGAAGCCCGCAGACCTGAGAAGAGTGTGTGATGTAAGCATTGAAACTGTCACAGATTTATGTCTGCCTTCTTTCGCCAAAAAAAGGGCAAGGAAATATGAAGAAATTGATTGGATATATTTCGTAACCAAAGTTATAAGGCGAAAAAAGTTTGTACCAGCCAATTTTGTTTGTGGTGACATTTATTTGGAACTTTTTAGAGCTTTTCTGTGAGATGCGTAAAGAAGTAAAGACACTTAGTATAAGATAAGATGTTGTGGATAAACAACTTCTAGTGTATTTCAGACGCAACGTTTCGGCCTAGATGCTAAGACCGTCTTGGCAACTTGGCCGAAACGTTGCGCCTGAAGTATACCCGAAATTCTTTATCTATAATATCTTATCTTATTCTAAGTTTTTAGTTAGAGGTGCTTGATGAAAAGGTACGAAAAGCCCAATGGGTAGGTCTAAGACGTTAAATATTGCCAAGCAGAGAATAACTAAAAGCGCTGCTCGGAGTAAACTCTACTCCAGTTTTAACTGCGTAACATTTGTATGTTATATCACCCTCATCATACTCCCGGTCTGTGGAGAAAAGACGAGAAGCAAAAATCGTACAAGCCGCCACGCTGCCTGCATTCAGACCTACATGCGGGTACCCCCCTTTCCTTGTGCACTTGCATCCCTCAAGACCTGTTCTGAGATTGATGGAGTACCAGTCCACCATGTTCATTATAAACAAGGTCGGTTAACATCTATTTCCTTACTTCAGGATATTAATCTCTTAATAAGAATGGAGACCAGATCTCAATATTTTGAAGGATGTCGCACTGTTGAATTAGGGGTCTTGGTGGGGGTTTTGTACAAGTGACTTTTTGGTGTATGGCTCACTGTCTAGTTGGTTCGGCTACCGAACGTTATATGATCTAAACTGGTATACATGTGTTGTAAATAAGCGATTGTGGTCCAACAGTTATGACAATTATTTTATTAAGTATTTAGTACCAGGTGGCTGGTGTTGGGTATTGAAGAGGGTGATGGACGGGTTCTTAGCTAAATGACATTAATTCCGCAACCAGTTTTGCTTTCCGCTGGTTGTCCTGTACGGTCATAATTGTGGTTGACATTTTCTTCAGCGGTGTGTTCCAAACGCCGTTGGGCTGGCACCATCGTACGAGAGGAAGTACGTTGAAACACACACATAAAACAAACGTATTCAGACATATACACAGATTTTACGTTATATTGGACGAAAGGTTCCAACAATTAAAAATCTAAAATGAAGCCATATCTTACATGACTGGTCGCTGTTTTGTGGAGTTCATTTTTTCGTAAGAAGCGTTAGTTAACCCAATTCTCGCAGCCACGTCATTAAGGGAAACTGACGTGCAATAAATAGTGATACCGGATAGTGTAAGTGTTAACTGATGCTACACGATTCAGTTTCCTGAAAAACACGCTGTATAACACTGTGCATAAAAACATCAACACTTGTTGAAAACAGAAAATTACTAATGTTCTGTATGGCTACAATCAATCACAAGAAATGGACAAAATTCAGCATTTTGTGTGTGAACGTCGTACTCAATGGTATTAAACTAATTGGGTTGTTTGCTTAATTGTTTGTTTGGTTTGGGTTTAACGCCGTACTTAATGTTATTTTACTCATATGACTGTGTGTCAGCACAATGGGTGAAGGAAACCACACTAAACGACACTGGCAACTCGCAAGGCTCGACAGTACATATGCAGGTTGAAAAACAGGCCACCACAACAAACCAGCTCCCTGTACCCCTTATCCCACAGAGCACCAGGCCGGGAGGCTCTCTGTCAATGCCCATTTAATTGATCAGATTTTGCTCATTTTATTTATTTACTTAGTGTTTAACGTGCTATACTCAAAGGTATTTCAATTATCTGATGGCTTTGCGTTACCGGTGTATGGTGTCAAAAAAAAAAATAACTCACAGATGAATTCATGTGTCACTTCTAATTCCCTGTCCTTGTAGTACGTTGCCAATTAACACTCTTGCTGATATAATTATTTATTGACGTCATTTGATAACCTATAAAACTCCAATTCTTGACGGACTAAACGACAAACGATAGTGGTAACCCAAACGGAGGAGTTCTGCGCCCAAATTGTAAGGTACGTACTTTTATTGCTCTTGACGCGCGGTACAAGGCTCAGTCGGTTGGCCTACTGAGTCCCCTTCACACTGACTGCTCGAACCCCTGTCGACCGTAGGTATATAAGAGAAGATTTCCTGTGGTTGAGGAGGTCGGAGGGTGGTTTTTAAGAGCGCACGACGTTTGACAATTATATTATGATTAAATAAGTAAGTAAAAAATATCTCTTTTTTTTTAAAGAGCAACCTAGATACCCATACGTTCGGAAAACACACCAGATTTAAATGAGGCCACATTTTGCGATTTATGGCGACCTTAGATTTACTGGTGCTCCTGTTCATCTAAAGAAGAATTAAAACTTAAGGCTTAAAACTAACATCTGAAAATTCATTTAAGGCCACAGGTTTTACACAGGCATCACCATCATTTGAAAAATCGAAAAAAATGAATTAAACGTCGACGTGGGTAAAAATATATCGTTCTACCGTGAGCCTCTGCAGCTCAGTCGGTTAGAGCGCCGGTCCTGCTAGCCAAAGACCCGAGTTCGAATCACGGTCGACGCAAGCAAGAAAAATTCCTACATTTATTTAAAATATATATTTTTGTATAAATGTAAAGAAAGAAAATTTTGCTTGCCTCCACCGGGATTCAAACTCGCGTCTCTGGCTAGCAAAATATATATATATTTTTGTATAACATTAGTTGTTTAATAAACTGTTTAATAGACTGTTTACTGTGTTATCACCAAATAGTGTGCTTTCAACTGCTTTGTTATATTTATTTGTTGTTTACTTGTTATGAAATAGCCGTGTGGAGTTGTTTGGGTACGGCCTATTTTCTTAATATTGTTGCTATCAAAGCATTATAGGCCGTAAATAAAGGATTTTGTTGATAGGAATCCTTCAAACTAATTTGTCACTTAATGTCGTTCATATCTGGTATATATCATATATTTCAAATATCTAGATAAAAAAAAAACACGCTGTTTCAGTGTCCATGTGCCAGTGCTTACAGTACATAAGGATTCGCACCCTTTATATGGATAAAAAAAAAATCGGCTGTTCTGCCGTGATCCTCTAAAGATCAGTCGGTTAGAGCGTTGATCCTGCTAACCATGCAGAGAGACCCGACCGACTTCGAGTCCCGGTGCAGAGAGACCCGACTTCGAGTCTTGGTGGAGGCAAGCAACTTGTCTTTCTCTACAATTATAAACATTATACATTTTTAATACATTTTTCAAATGCCACCTTATAGCCCAAAACAAGTAACCATGCCTTATTTATTACAGAGTTGAAAACACCAGATTACTAAAGATGAATAACAAGATATGTGTGGCTGTATTCCTTGGACAACTTCTGAGGTAAATTCATAATAAAATAAAGAATCAAATCATTCTCCTTACCGTCGAATCTTTGACTCTAAGGTATTGACAGACCAGCTTGCTGTTCACCTAAACAGAGTTATCTCTGTGTGCTGTTTGTAGCGAGTAATTTTATAGATGGTTAGATAGTACTGCTTCGCGTTTTTTTTATTATATTTTTTTTTTCTACCTTTTACAGACTTCAAATTGAATCGGACCTGTGACAACTTTTACCTCTGTTTCATTTTTTAAAAGTTGGTAGTAAAATTTAGACGATACATTCGCCAGCACACTTTTTATGGAAACACTACTACCATAACAACATGGATGGCTTATCATTACATATGTGTTCATATTCTTCTCAATCTCGAGAAAGGTACGAGCCAATATTAGAATGAGGTAAATCATGTTTAACTTAAACGTTTGGAAGAACATTTCGAGGCTCACAGCTCCTATCTCTTTCTTTACTTTTTGTATTTCGCCATACTTAAAATAAGATCACTTACATCACGAAGGTGTCCGTTTATATTCAAGAACGACTCAGCCTCCATCAAAATTCATTGCCAAATTAGCAACATATATATTTAAATATAGGCCTACGGATGGTTTTGGAACGTACCTGAGCCAATTATAAAAACACATTTCGATTGTTGTCTCCAGAGATAACATTTTACGGTTTTTGTCACACACTGTGTCACACATTGTGTCACACATTTATATACTGACGTTACTCCAAATCATTGGATGTGATCTCCCGTCTTTTAAATTCACAATGTTAAATCATTCGCCTCGGCGAATCATATAGGCTTCTGATCTCGAATTCGAATTTTATAACTATTTCTACGGGATCGAACAACCTCTGTATCAACTTAAATATTTCAACATAATTGGTAACAATAAAGTCTTCGATGCGGACTCGTGGTCATCAGCATTGGTTGAATAATGCATAATCTCGCAAGACACTTGAACGTTATTGTAACGCAATAAGCGTTAACGAAAAGTTTAGTTCAACAGTAAGGATATTTTCTTTGATAACGCAATGTTTTCATTTTCGATATTCTCAACTTTATTTTAGTGCTTTTGGAGTTCTCGGCGAAAACTCTACCGAAGAAGTAAAAAATCAACTATTGCTTAAAAGCCTATCCAGCAGTAATGGCCACAAGACAGAAAGTGCCCCAGGTGGCCAAGACAGCAGCAACAAATTTACCATTACAGATTTCCTGAGCCTTGACGAAGGGCCCATAGTTCACCAAATTACCTCTGAAAATAACAGAATAGTTGATGTAAGTCAACTGTCCAGCATTACCGAGGACGGGCAGCTTGTACGAGATATTAGATTGTGCCAAAAACAGAGAAAGGACGAGATTTTGGCAAGGGCGTCAGAACTAAAACAAAACTCGACAGGGCCCACGAAGGAGGTCAACGGAAGCTCATCTAGTTTGACAGATTTCAACATAATCCAAAACATGGGGACAGTGGTCAACAGAAAATCATCAAACGCAAGGACAGCAGGCACAATTCGGTCCAAAGTTACCAACTTTGGTGCGAAGGACGTAATGCAGCTCGATCCAAATTATCAGCGACAGGTACAGGTTTACCAAAAGCTTCTAAGCTTGGCACTGAAACACATCAATAAGGCCAATCATGAGGATAAACCACGAGTCCAGAACAAAGTCCGAAACATCAATAAAAATTCAGAAAGTGCGACGAAGATCGACGAAAGCTCGGTAAAGACAATGCAAGACAACAGACAACCGGAAGAGGCAGGAGAAGTTGTGGGAAACTCGGAAGGAAGTTCGACAAATGCAAACGCCAAATTATTCAGTCAGAACGGATCTAAAGTTCCCAATAACGCTGCGAAAGATTTAAATCCACTTGGAGGAAACGCACGTCAGCAGGTACTATTGTACAAACAGATTCTCAAATTAGCTCTTGAACACATCAATATTGTGACTACTAATGATGGTCCTAGTCATCAAACAGATTTCCGAAGCGACAAAGCTATAAATAAACGCTACATCGATACTTTGGCAAGTGGACTGATTGGCAAAAAATAAGCAAAATGTTACAATTGATGTTATTTTCACCACAAGCAGTCATGTTAATGTGGTTTGCTTGGACTTGGTTTAATTCAAACGGCAAAATGAATAGTACTAAACAGAGGAAAGGCTCGTTAGGCGATCTAAGGGCAACAATTTACTTTTAGCGATTAAGTGCCGGACACTGAGGGTCGTGGGTTCCATTCCCACGATGTTCTCAACACGCAATATAACTGAACTATAACAAAAACGAGTCATCCCTGAAAACAAGAAATTGCTATGAAAGAGGCCCATTTCGCAAGTTTTCCAGATAGGAAAATCTATTTTTTGACATGTGACGTCATTATGTCTTGACCAATGAGTGATCGACTGAGCTTCTCTCCCTATCCGCTTCTGACGAAATGTGTAAAGTACTGAGCTATACACCCAGGCAAATCGGGTTGTTGTTGATCTTTCCATGTAAAAAAACCCCATGACAATAGACACCTCCCGTCGACTGTTTGTAATAGCAAGGCATCGCAATTGAAACAATTTTTTATATTTATTCTTTTCTGGTTGAAGTTGAAAATCCATCTCAGTCGTCATGTTTTTCTTATGTACCCAGCTTCTAAATGCCGCTTAAACAAGATAGTATTATCTCGTTTCAACGACATTATAACCCGTCACAAGGGCATTATAACTCGTCACAAAGATATAATTACTCGTTGCAACGACATAATAGCTCGTTATTGAACCAATGAAAATTCAACAATAACACGCCATTTTTTATGTTACCTCTGTAAAAAAAAAAAAAAGCGGGGACACGGTTATAGTTTGTTTCATCTACTCTCTTATATGGTAAGGTGATATTTACTAACATGCTAAATAACATCTTTTACGGGGCGACTCATGTACGGACGTATTATAAATATCGTGCTATAGCTTTTTCATATAAAAATGGCGTCGAATTCCTGAATTTTCATTGGCTCAATAACTAGTTGCAACGAAATCTTCAGTCGTCGCAACAAGTAACAATTAATTGTGTCGTTTTAACGAGATATTAAGTCGTTGCAACGAGTTTTCTTGTCGTTCGAACGGGATAACTGGTTGAAAATAGTTCTCGTTCATATCTCGTATGAAAGAGTATAACGACTTAATCTCTCGTTCAAACGAAACATTGGTATGATGGGCCAAGTGGGCCATAAGTCGACAGTGTATAACATTAGTGTTCAAAATCGATTGGGTACTTAATCAGCCAACCAAATCGACTTTTTTTTAAACCAAAACATCTTTGAAATTCATTATTCCACGTTTGAATCTCTATCGCACGTCATATTTTTTAATCTTACGTGGTCTAGGTCATAATTAACGCGTAGAACTTGTGCGATTTGATTGGCTGATTAAATACCTAGTGGATTTTAAACACTCACGTAATACAGTGACGACTTATGGCGCACTTGGCCCATCATACATGGGGAAGCGAGGGTTTATTTGCCGTGTCTCTTTTAGGGCTCCGTAGAATCTGAAAATGGCAATGCAGCAGAGGTTAAACCAAGCCGACTCTCAAATTGTCAAATTCCTCTCCGCTGCGAGGACTAATGGAATGCACGATCAAATATGCTACTAGTGGGTTCGTCGAGTTTGTGATCAATTTGTTTTTAAAGCTTGTCATAAGTTGTAAATTTTGTAAATGTAACTGAGTTTGGACTAGTTCTTTTAAAAAGAGCTCTGATGGGTGATATTTATCATTTTTTTTGTTTGCCCTACCCTCAGAGTTCTCTCCTCGGATTCAATTTGTGGGACGATTTTTGCGCAACTTGACTAGGCCAAACGCATCATAAAGTGCCCCAAAACGGGGAAAAATTAGCTATTTGCTCACTTTAAGCTCCCAGACTGTGCAGTTTTATTATTACGCATTCATTCTGCTACCAATAAATGTCTCCAACGGTAAATCCACAGAGTTTGAACACGTTCATGTGAGACACTACCAGAAAACCGAAAATAGCGAAAGTAGAACTAAGCTGTGTTTGTCCAAAGCAATGAGGCTTTCTAGTTCAACATTGCCTATCTCCGGTACCTTCCGTCCCCTCCGACTATTAGCCCATTAGCGGTATAATTACCGCTGCAGGCAATACTTGTATCGCGTGTATAGATAAACGTATCCTAAAGGACATCGAGTGCATTCCGCGCCAATACAAATTTACATAGAGCAGGCAACACCATAGAAAATGAAGAAATAAAATATAACTTTTTTAGCATAACATTAGGTAGCTACAAAACTGTGCCATGCTAAAACATTATAATTCCCGCATCGTACAGGACAATGCGGAGCACTTATTTGAAACTTACCGTCTTATTCGGTATCATTTTCTCCAATTCTTTGTGTAGTTTTTAGCCAATTTTGTGTTTAATGTAACTTTTGAGTGTGAAAAACTCGCTATGCGGCAGTTATTTTAAAACAAAAGTCGAGCGATTAAGGGAGATTCTCGTTGACAAATAAAATCAGCTTTTACATGTTGCTAATGCACCAGGTGCGATTTTTGATACATAAAATATCTTTGAAAGTTAAATTTATTAAGCAGAATTGAAAATCACTTAATTTGACATTAAAACCAATCAATGTCAAAACTAAAAATTACACATTTTCGTTCAGTATTGTTCTGTATCGTTATATAAGGATTACGTAGTACACTAATAACGATGCAGATCTCTGCATCAAAACATTAGGTCGAAATGACCAATGCAAACAAGAGAATCAAGTCACTTGAAAGAGTTAAAATTTTCTTCATAGGTCGATTAATCAGGTCAAGCGTCAGCAGCCTCGCTATGATGTTCACAGCTATATTCAAAATGCCTAGTCATTGCATACATGGTCCCTGACCAAAGTGAATCAATGGACCGTTTTATACAAATAGGCAATAGGGGTGCTTCTAAAACACTGACTAGAGTGCAGCAACTTTTGGAACGGACTTTTCACAACTTAACGATTATTTTCGCACTATAAACGCATTCAATATTACTCGAAGTGTAAATATTGTAAGTATATCTTATTTTCAAAACTCATTGATCAGTTTTTTTTTCTTTGTTTTCACAAAATAAAATAAAACTTCGTTCCAGAAGTGCCTGCTCTCATGTCAGCTTTTTAGATGCACTCCTATTGACACTGCCACCTAGCAGCCAAACACAGCCTCGTTCTACTTCCGATTTTCCGGTAGTGTCTGACAAGAACATGTTCAAACTCTGTGGAATTTACCCGTTGGAGACATTTTAGTAGCAGAATGAATGTTTAACGATGACACTTCACAGCCTAGAATTTTAAAGTGAGTAAATTGTTCAATTTGTTCCGTTTTGGGGAACTGGATGCGTTAGTCAAGTTGCGCAAAAATCGTCTTACAAATTGAATCCGAGAAAAGAACTCCGAGGGTATAGCAAAATACAAAATGATAAATATCACCCGTCAGAGTTCTTTTTGAAAGAAATAAGTTTGGACATGAACAAAATAACAATATCAAAACCATGGCTAGCTCACAACATTTTGAGAAATATACACAGGTGACGTTGTAACACATGTATCAGTGGCGTATTACTGTATTAACGGGAATATTAAATATTGCCGAGACATCCGCCACATTTAACGAGACTATAATTATGTTAGCTCTCTCCAGCCCAAAGTAAAGACTGTAGAGATCTTTCTGGTTTCAATAAATCTAGCTGGAGATTGCCGAAGTCAGAGACGGGGTTTAGGTAGAACTCCCATTTGTATAAAACGGTCCATTGATTCACTTCGGTGACGGACCTTGTATGTAATGACGAGGCATTTTTAATATAGCTGTGAATGTCATAGCGAGGCTGCTGAAGCTTGACCTGATTATTCAACCTATGAACAATTTAAATTCTTTCATGTGACTTGATTATCTTGTTGCATTGGTCATTTCGGCCTTTTGTTATGCGAAATAGTTCTATTTTATTTCTTCCTTTTCTTTGTTGTTACCTGCTCTATGTCGATTGTTATTGGCGCGGAATGCAATTGATGTGTTATAGGATCCGTTTATGTACATGCGATATAAATATTGCCTGCAGCGGTAAATATACCGCTAATGGACTAAAAAATGGCCTGTTATTACACTAAAGCCGATCATCGGAGGTGACGGACGGTACCGGAGATAGGCGAAGTTGTACTAGAATGGTAGAACTCCGACACGGAGTCTGTATGTGCCATTAAAATATTAAAAAAACACGAAAACCGATTTGAAAGAAGCGATTTGTTTTTATGCTCTTAAATTTGTTTATATAAATTGATTATGTATCTTATACCAGTAAATGACTTTGATAAACAAAATGAAGTTGTCAAGTATAGTCCGCTAAGTTTCCAATTGAATGGCTGATTGATTGATAAACTGATCTTTAGCAACGTTCCCAAGTCTGTTTCACTTATATGACGTCTAGGTATTCCAACATTAAACGATGACAGAAACAAGCAAATAATATGACGTCGCTGAAGGTGTTGTAAAGATAATATTCCCCAGTGCTGGCGAAGTGTCCCAGAGTTTGAATGATCGTCTTGGGAAACAGTAGACATTATTCACTGCCTAATCATTAATGGGACATCGCATCAAAAGGTTTATCGACATGTGTATCCACCATCGAGCGGTACAGCCGTGCCAGTCATATTATCTGCTCCCGGCGAGCATAGGAACCAAATATAATCCGTCAACTGTAACATTAATGGATACATTAATTAGTCGATTGCTTGATATAAACAAACAGATTCAAAGACATGAAGAGCAACTGGATTACTTTCATGGGCTTATGATGAAAGATTAATTTTATAGATTTGTTTTTTTATGCAATCAACTTTACATTTAGTCATCGATTGAAATGTTTGTCCGTCCTGGACATTTCATGGAATTGATTAATAGAAAGTTGGTTGATTGATTGATTGATTGATTCGTTCATTCATTGAAAGAGCTCTTATCTATATTCGCTTATATTTGCATCTTGATTTTGTCATATGAGCTGATTTGAAAAAGATTTGGCTGATAGGGGACATTTGTTAATTTCACGTTTTCTTTTAAGCGACTCCCCACCGCCGCGCGGTGCAAGACGTTTCCATGCACCGCGGTTGAAATCTTAACACTGTGGTGAAAACGTGTCCACCGCTGTGAAAATATTAACACCGCAGTGAAAATGTTTAAAAGAGCAGTGTAAAACATTTCCACCGGGGTGTTAATATTTAAAACCACGGTGGAAACATTGACACCGCGGTGAAAATGTTTACTCCGAGGTGTAAATGTTTAGCAATGTTAAACTTTCGACGGCGGTGTAAATGTTTCCGACACGGGTACACCTTTTTCACCGCGGTGTAAGAATTGTCACGTCATAAATTACACCGGGGTGGAAACGTTTTGAAAAACACGGAAAAGTAAAAAAAAACTTAAATGTCCCCTATTAGCCTCGGTATAATGTCAGTTTTTAGTAAGATTAATTTGATCATTAAGTTTTGTTCATCTGCCTACAAACAGGGAACATTAACTCTTGACAAACACCTGGGCAAAACTGTGTTGTGTTTGGACGGCGATATAGAGAGACCAATACCTGAGAAAGCTGTATGGCCTGTCCAGTCGGATTACTCTCTTTGATAAACCTTTCCTGTAACAACAAACAACGAGCAAAGTCATATATAGGCCAATATGCAATGTCTCTCTTGGCACATATATTTTTATAAAGAGTAATAACACTGACACAGGGATGTCGACTTATTAAAACTGATATATCATCTCATGTTTAGATAAAACATATATTTTTTGTGTCAAGGGTAATCACACTGGCACAGAGATATCGACTAATTAAAGCGGATAAATGATCTCATTATTTAGATAAATTCTCAGAGATAAGTTTCTAGATAGACCTGAATCTCGAGTTGTTCTGGATAACCTAAAGGCGCATCTCGAGGAAAGGCAATACATGTAACTTGTCAATTGTGAGATCATATGTGGCGAATATGTAACTCACATAGATATTTAGGTATGGGTTAAAACAGACACAACTTGAAAAAGTATCGTTTAGAGTTAGTAATAAATCCATTAGTCTACAAATGAAGATGAGGACTTTTTTTGGGTTATCTGATACAGAAGGGAGTTTAGTCTCAACCAGGGGTCCTGTATTAGGAGACTTGCAAACCTGGTGCTAGGCTGGTCATATTGGAATACAAAAGGAATAATGTCTATCATGGAGCCTTTATCTGGTTCAAGGTTGAAACTCAATGGATAAAATGTTTGAAGTGCTTTTATCCAACAAGCTTCTCTCTCTAAGCGTTTCCGTTTTGGTTTCCTCTTCAGAAGGAAAATCAGGAATTTTGTTCAAGCTGCATAATTTCATAATGATCTATGATTAAAAGACCAGGAAGGGAGAAATGTTCACCTATTAGGAAGCTTATCAGCTGTATTCTGATTGAACTCAAATGGTTGTTGGCTCTAAGTCTAAGGGAATTATTAGTTTATATATGGTTTAGCATTCCAATTTAGCACTTCAGTTGATTTCACACTAATAACGGTGTCCAAGACCAACACATGAAGCAAACCCCCCTTAACTCGTATGGCGCCAAGGCTCGGGAGGCTCCCGTCCAACCATTCGCTGGTTCGCCTGTCAGCTCGCTTGATTGTGATTAAACATCGTACTTAAGGTTATTTCACTTATTTAACGGCGTGCCAGCCCAATAGATGAAGGAAGCCACTCTTAAAGGTTGCTGGCAACGTGGACACCCCACTATATATTCAGGACGAAAAACCGGACACCACAACAAATCAGCTTCCCCATGCCCCATAACTGCGAGAGCACCAGAGCACAGGAGGCTCCCACCCAACCACCCATGAATCGTGTGTGAAATGACGTTAGGGGACATAAGCTCGGTTATACCCAGGAAAAGAAAGGCGACAAAATAACTCCCTTGTTTAGTAAGGATATAAGAGAGGAATGTAGAGGAACGAAGAAAAAACCTTTGCTTCCTGAAACGGCACGCCCCATTCTTTAGCCTTCGACTCAAACAGACCTTTAGACACTGACAAAACAAAGTGAAGTAGACATGTTTTAACGATACATGGTCATTATTGTCACGCGCTAAGAAAATGTGATATTTTTGTTTTTAAATTGTGCCAGCAGGAAACGGAAAGAGACAAATTAAATACTTTATCTTCAACAGGTTAAAATGTTAGAAAATATGTAAAAACTGTATATGTTAAACATTAAATAATTCCGTTTTAAAAACATTTGCTAACTTAATTTACGTTTGTTTCAATGTTGTGGGTTTTTTCCCCATGAAATCACTGCAAAAAAACATAAGTTGAGTTGAGTTGCTGGTTTCCTAAAGTGATATTTAGCGATGGGTTTCTTTCAATTGTTGGCATGTCACTCTAATGGGGGTATGTAACCACGTCTGCAACTTTACTGGCATCAACCAATAAAAACCGACTTTGAGATCACATGACCAGCATGTTCCAACACTCCGTTAAATGATTTGAAGACAACCACTTGGCAAAATTACACTACCAATTGACTGAGTGTTGAGGTCAGTAGTTCCTCAATTTTGTTTGGAAAAACGGCTGATACGTAGACAACGTGACATGTTGAAGCACCTCTATCTCTATTTTGGTGACAATGTCTAAGCCATCTTTGCGCCATTAATACTTACTTCCTGTTTCACAAAATCCCGGGCAAATCGCATTGCACGTGACCCCGAATTCCGCAGCTTCGAGAGCAACAGCCTATCCAGTAACACAGAGGGAAAAATGTTATTCAATATAAGAGTAAATCATGTATTTGATTTTATTTTATTATTTTTTTATTATTTACTTGTTTGTTTGTTTGTTTAGTCGTATGGTTTGATGAAGTATATATACCTGGCCTAGCTGGAAGAATCATTATTTTGCAAACAATTTAAATATTCAAATATGGGGATTTCGAAAAGCTTGTCTATTTGTTTGATTGATTGAGTGGGTTTTAAGACGTACTTAAGGTTATTTCACTCTCATGCGGGCGTGCCAACCCAATGAATGAAAGAAACACCCCTAAACAAGACTGGTATTAACACAACGACAAACAATGGAATTTACAGGTCGAAAAACTGTGCACTTAGCTTCACTTCTTGAGAAATATATGAATTGCTCTTGTGATTCGCAAAACACAAAATATCCCGTTTCGGATGCGAATATGAATGTGATTCGTATAATGCAAACTATTCCGTTATGGGTGCGTATATGACTTTAACGTGTCCGAACAGACAGAACCCAGCAAGATCCATTGTACCTTAGTTATGCCAATGATACCAGTTTTGGCCGCACTGTATGGTGCCCGGCCAATCATACTAATTCCAAAGCCCAGTTGAGATGACATGTTAATGATCCGACCCCAGCCTGTGGAAAATATAACGGCAGGAATATACGTTACTTAATTAGCTCATTCACCCGTATTTGTGAACAAAAACGAATTATAAACCGCATTTCTGAAACAAACAAAACAAAAAAACAACTAAAAATCCGCGGGATTGACACGCCCCGCAAAGCCCTGCCACCACATATAACTGCATTGTGCACACCTTCGTCCATTTATTTTCAATATTTTTTAGGGCTGCGCATATTGTACAATCCTGTACTACTTAAAGTGGTATAGGTGGCCGGCATTTACTGCTGGCGGCTTGGTGCCTGACTCTGAGGGTCGTGGGTTCGATTCCCGCAAGGGTCTCAGCCTGCACAATTTTCTGAATTAGGTAGAAGGTCGGATGGCTGAGTGGTATAGGTGGCCGGCATTTACTGCTGGCGACTTGGTGCCTGGCTCTGAGGGTCGTGGGTTCGATTCCCGCAAGGGTCTCAGCTTGCACAATTTTCTGAATTAGAATCTGTTCAGTATCAGAAAGTGTTTATCCCAAAAAAACGAAAACACTGTACTTAAAATTAGCAGAAATTGAAATTTGAAACTGTTCCAGACAATATTAATTGTGAAAAGTATCTCAAATAAACGATTTCTACAAGGTCCGGGTAACCTACCTCTCAGAATAGTAATTAATGATTAATTTTTATAGGAACAAATACGTTAAGTCTTCAGCTGCCAAAGTTGGATTTACCTTTTCTGCGCATGGCCGGTAAGAAATGCTTGATGAGATGGAAAGGGGCTGACAGCATAACAGCTATCATGGCGTCCCATTTGTCGTCCGGAAACACGTCTATACGGTCGGCGTGGGAGATACCTGATCGATTAAAGTGACAATCACAATCACCTATATGTTATTAAAACCTATTGACAGTAGCTGTTGGCTTCTCTTCAGATGTAGGCTATATATTTACAACTCAAGATTAAAAAATCAGAAGAAGAAAAAACAATTACTAATAGCTGTATATAATTGGCCATTGGTTTCTCTGAAGGAGTAAATAGGTTACCCAGATCAACTCGATATTTACAATTAAAAACAACTGAGGATGCTGGGACAAAACTTACAGAGCAGTTTGGTATTTAATTCAGATTTATTAAACGTGTGTTTATTACTAAATCTTTAGTTCAAACTTGCACTATTGGGGCGGTGTTCTATTCCTAATTTAAAGAGAAAAAATTACATTGTTTAAAGTCACAAACGCACCCAAATATTCTGTATTTTGGGTTTACACAGAATCACATGAATTATATATATATTCAACAAAAAGTTAGAAGTATTCCGTTAATTCTACCCCCAAATCTGAAGGTAAAGATAGCTTAAAAGCCTGGTAAAAGTAAAAAATCTGAAAATTCTGAAAGAAAAATCTTGAAGAATCGGCCCCTCTGAACCAAGCGACGGTCAAACTGTATCAGGCGTTTCTTACCTGCATTATTATACAGAACATCTATACCAGTGGGGTAAATTTCATCTACTCGTTGGCAAAAGGTGTGAATTGAGGCAACGTCTCGAAGGTCTACCGGAACAAACGTAGCTTTCCCATTTAACCTTTAAAATAAGAAAATATTTTTTTCTTGATAACATGCCACGATACAGTTATTATGGGAATGGTTTGTTTATTTGTTCCTTTTTGGGATTTTCAGTTTATTTTACTTAAATGACAGGGTGTCGTCACGAGGGCGAAGGAAACCACCCAAACTGACACTGACAGAAAACACCACAGTACATTTACAGAACAACAACAGGACTCTGCAAGATAAGACCCGCTAGTGCTAATGGAGCATGGTAGATATGTACACACACTTTGATGACATTTAAACATTAAACCATATTAAGTTAGTGGATTTCCGAGAATAGGTATTACAAAGTGGAGTTTCAATACCATAAATATTGCTGGAATGAGCAGTGGATTAAAGACAGTATGTTTTCGCTTCTAGCCTTCACGAGAGAAATATCATAACTTCCATGTGTTCTAAATCAAAATTGTCAAAAGTGCAGTGTAACCGTCAACTGCCATTAATTGGCGGCTAAAAAAAGCCGGTACCGATGTAGTTTACGTTTTCGATGCCCGTTAAACGCGGCTATGAATTGGTGGGTCTGAGCCGGTTCAGATCCGGGTCAGGTTTATTGTTACGTTTATACGGAGAAAAAAAAAATGATTCAAACTGATCCGGGTGAGAACAGTCCACCTTTTTTGGCCCACCAAATTTGATGCGTAAAAGTATTCTGCATCAATTAGTTTCACCTTTATCGTCCATGTAAACGCTGCAGGTGGATCTCCGGTCTAAAACAGTTCACAGACAGGTGGCGTTCTTCGAATGTCTTGACGTTTTCCTCTGTGTCACCGCTCGTGCCAAAAATCTTGCGACGCTTGCTGACAGGGCTGTCAAAAGTGCCGTACAACCTTCAAACCGCCATGAATTGGTGTACTAAAATCTTAGTTCACCTTTTCGATGGCCTTGTAGTAGAGGTTATATGGAGTTACAGGATACATTCAACTTGCGTTCTTCTTCTTCTTTTCTTCTTGTAGCATCTTCTTTCAACATTTTATTTCCAAGTGTCCAAGCGGAATGAATGAAACTTGTACACGAAAATACCCGAGATCAAGACGGACAGCTGATAACTAGGGTTTTGTTTTTTGGTTGCTTTATTTGTTTGTGTTTTTGGACCAGGAAATGAGTCCCTAGTCGCTAGTTAAATTAATCTAACTTATTTTTCAAACTCCTTGGTCTTATGACTAAATACCAGGGAGTCTAGATATAACTTTAGACTCCCTGCTTAATACTCACTTGTTGAAATGGTTCATGACGTCATCAATAAGTTTCTGATCGCCTAATCCAGTAATGATGACGTCACAACCACGCGATAAAAACATTTCTGCCGCGGCGTGACCAATTCCAGAAGTAGAACCGGTGACCAAAATGACCTTTCCTTCCATGATGCCGATTTTTCAAAAAAAATCCCTACTCGTTAGTATCCAAACCTGTACAACTGAAAGAAATGTAAGGAAAATTAAGAAAAGAAAGATTAAAAAAATATAAATGAAGGTAGGAATGGTCGAGAAGGGTTGACTACGTAAGCTTATAAATCAGTGGCTATATATAATATGTTTGTTCACTGCCGCGGCGTGACCAATTCCAGAAGTAGAACCGGTGACCAAAATGACCTTTCCTTCCATGATGCCGATTTTTCAAAAAAAATCCCTACTCGTTAGTATCCAAACCTGTACAACTGAAAGAAATGTAAGGAAAATTAAGAAAAGAAAGATTAAAAAAATATAAATTGTCATAATACATGCTTATGAAATAATCATAAACTGTGTTATTGTTGCAATCATACTGAATTTGCTGGAAGCTTG
>JAVFBZ010153649.1:6254-18836 GCA_032466195.1 Katharina tunicata
TACGGCTTACAGAAACCTAGTGTTAGTAATGAAAATATGACAAATTTTACCAGGCTGCAATGAAATCATTGTTCAGTAGAGGTATGAAAGTCTATACGGCTTACAGAAACCTAGTGTTAGTAATGAAAATATGACAAATTTTACCAGGCTGCAATGAAATCATTGTTCAGTGGATGTCTATACGTTTTGCAGAAAATTAGATGAATTGTGTAAAACGTACGTAACCAAATGACACAGCTTACATCCTATATAGAAAACAGCAAATCGTTTATTGTGGTTAGACACTTGGTTGGAGCCACAGATCATATTGTTTAGACGTAAATATTATACGAATTGTTTTTTTTTTAATTCAACATTTGTACCACGAGCTACATTATTTTACTCGCAAATATCCAATATTTAGCATAATTTAGAGTGTATTCAATTCACTTTTTTGTCACGATGATGTGTTTAAATGCCAGCTCTTAAGTGAATGTGAATATAATTTGCAATAATTAAAGCCATTTGATTAACTATCGCTACAGGTCATATCTGTTGAATTGTCATACAGTTAAATTCCTTTAACTTAAAGTTAAGTTCCTCCTTACGAACCTATTTAAGGCTATGATGATTAAGTTAAGATAATACAAATGCTAACACAGAGTAACTTACTACGTTAAACAATTAGGGTCCTCATAAATCACGACGAGGCCCTGGTCAAATATTCTCTAGTCAAATTACGGTGTTTCATGGTTTTTGTTCATAATTTTCACCAACACCTTAGAAAAGTAATGTCGCTCCTCCCAACCTCCGATAAAGTTGTGATTTAACTGGTACTGGTTGACCATATTGTTTTTGCACATTGCACTGTTAATGTACATAAACTGTCACTACCGTGCTTATCGCTTATTGTAAATAATGTAATGCTAATTCTGATTTTTTAATTCGAACAGATGTTATGAAAATATATTGGTTAAGTCTGTTACCTACCTTGGCTAAAAGCAATAAGTACATGTTCTGAATAGAAATGTACACTTTTCCGTTTTATCTTCGAAAAGGCTCTAGATATAGAAGTACCAACATTCATCTAATAAACCACTGATTCAAACTTGACTGGAATCACTCAGGTTTTAAACACCAGGGCATTATATTCTCTCCTACTGTTGATAAAATGATAGATTTAAACTTCCGACCAATCCTACCCCAAATTCAACTGGAATTAGGACAACGGTCGAAACGGTTCTTAACTCTTAGGGCAGAATCACAGTCCTCAAAACGCTGATAATATGCTAATTCAACCATTTATTTACAGCTTTGCTAAATCCACCAGAGACCTACATTAAAACGCTAGAAATTTGTTTTTTCAATTTTTTATGGCAGTCAAAAACAGATAGGATGAAAAGGGATATGATGATACTGAACTACGGTAATGGGGGACTAAAATGGCTAGCATTAAAAGTTTTTTAACGTCACTTAAACTCTTTTGGTTAAAAAGGTTAATTCAAAACAATTCTCACATAAATTGATTTTTGAATCTTGTTTAGCCAAGATTTTTTTGCACAAACCTTAAGGGGAGACAACTTCGTAAGAACACTTATACAAAAGTACACTAATAAATTTTGGGTGGATGTATTGAGAGTCTAGATGCAACATAAAATATGTTACAAAGGCCATAAAATAAGCGATGTTCTTTCAACAAATATTTGGGATAACAATGATATTTGTGTAGGCGGCAAGCCAATTTTTAATCAGGATTGGCATCGGAAAACAAGTATTTTATTAGGGCATCGTTTGGATAAAGATGAAAACATTATGATTTATTTACTGATACTTTTCAAATGAATGTTAATTACCTTACATTTTTGGGTATATACAGTGTAATCAAAAGCTATAATGAATCATTTTCAATATTTCCAATAATATTGGAAAAAAATAATATTTTGTTGCCATACGTATCATAGTTCAGGCAATGTATAATCAGCTGTTACCAAAACATTATGACATAACAAGTCAAGATAAATGGAAAGAAATTCCAAATGAAAACAATTTTAAATTGAAGTTGAAGATTTAGATCCCCTCTTTTATGAATGCTCAAAGGTGGATTCTTTGTGGCAGGCAGTTTCTCAATGGGTCCATACGCAGAATGAAATTAGTTTTAAGTAACTTATGTAAATCCGATTGTATTCTTGGTAAACCCAGGCTTTTTTTTTTGAAGCCAAGTAATATGGTTTTACTGTTTGTAGACTTTACATTTACACAAGCAGGTGTCGGGGAAAAAACTGTCCTCTACAGAAGTGAAATACAATATTTGTCAATACTTAAAATAAGAAAGATCATATATGTTTACAAAATGATGCGTTTAAAGCATTTGACTGTTTATGGTAAAATTAGAATTTGCGTTTTGATATACACAGTTTGCTGTCTATAAAGATATGTTTATCATTAACGAGAATTCATGCAATCGAGTATAAAATGTCTACCTACGCTTTTTAAAATTACTTTACTCTGTTATCTAAGCTATATGCAATGTGAAAATAAAGTACAAAAAACAAACAATCATGCATCTATTAGACAAAAATAAATTCTAGATTTCCATGTTGAAGAGATTTTTTTTACCAATGTCTACTTTAAGATGTATCAGGTAAAGTAAATTGAAGAAAATATGTAACGTTCAGGAACTACATATATTATTGTAAACAGTTCTAGAAAGTGTTCCTTTAAACTGGGTTGATGGGCCACAGTACATCCTGCAGATTTCTGTCTCAAACTTTACGCAAATATCCATCCCTTAATTCTCTTGTAACTAATATTAAATCCATCCCTTAATTCTTTTGTAACTGATATTAAAAGTCAACGTATCAATGAGTACGTTTTAACTTTCTGTAAGTAATACTTTTCGAATAGTTAACGGAAATGTACCAATAAATTTATTCATTTATATCTGAATAGGCAATTCATATGGCAAATAAATTAATTTTACTGCACATTGTTATTAATTTGTTAAAAAAAGCAACTGGCCAATTGTTCAAAAGTGTCTTCACTTTAATCGTGTCTCGAACTTAGACTAGGTTTAAGTGCATTCAGTGGGTCTAGATTAATGCAAGTACTTAAGACTGTTGCTCACACTTATTTAAATCAGGTTTTAGAGCACTAACTAGTACAATGCAATAATTTAGAAGCGTTTCCTTGGCAACGCATACTCAGAACATTAAAACACTTAAAGAGCGGTCAAACTTTAGCAGATCAAATAGACTACATGATATTAGAATTTGTCACGTCAAACAAACTCAATTTTCACACTAAAAGATTAACGGCGTTATAAGCAATTACAGAAAACTACTCTAAAGACAATCGATTGAAAATGCGAAATAATTAAGATTTGTTGTTAGAACTACAAACTAAATAAAAAAGAACTGCAATAATATCTTATGCTTTATAAAGAGATCATTATTTTAAGGCAGCAAAGGTAAACGTTGCTGTTATCATTTTCCGCATAAACACGAGAGATATAATACCCCTTTAGACCAGACAAACTCCGGCTACGACTTAAAAAATATGTAAACCTAGTTTAATTTTAAGACAATGTTTAAAACAAGTCTTAACATTTACAATCGCTTTTGAAAAACCGGTCCGAGAATATCAAATAGAAATTGTAGACATAGTTAATATATGACTTTTAAATCGTTTTCTGAATAATAATTTGGGTGATATGCTCATCGATCACATGTTATGTTTGCCTTGATCAATCTAAATATCTTTTGAATGTATCAACAACAAATTGATTTGCAAGTTTGTGTAAAGGTGTAATGTCATGTGGTGCGGGGTGAGTGTTTTTTCTTAAGTTATGATATCAATGTGTTAAATATTACATAGCCGTGTTCCTAAATTAAAAGTAACTTATTAAAGTGCACAATATATATGAACTTTATCACAACGGGTAATTGTCAAATTGTTTTTTAATGTGCTTTTCTTCACTTTTAATATGATTCTTCATTTATTATATCACACGTTTCCATAGGCTGATGAGCATTTCTGGTCTCTTTAAATTAATGTCGTCAAAATGTCATAAAATAAAAGTGCGATTTGTGGGATGACTGTGTGTTTTGGTCTTATGAGATACAGTTTTTCATTTCGAGTTCTAAACCTGCCATTGTCAAATTGAGACTTGGTTTGTTAATGAACATTACTTTACACAACTAGCCTTGTAAAATAACAGAAATGTCATGACTACATTGAGCACATTACTAGTATGACCACTATCGGTACTTCCTGTGAATGAAAAATAGATGAAACTAAAGTTGTACAAAGATTGTTTTTTGTTGATGCAATAAATTTCGCCATGTTTCTCGCTAATTGGGCTTATTTGTCTTTCAATGGAAAATCTGAATAGCTGGTTTTGTGATAAAATAAATGTTGTAGTATAATAGTCTTACAACTGTCAAAGTTCGCTTGACAAGAATGTAACGCAGATGTCGCAATGTGTCCTATTTTATCATGATTTCTGTCTCTTGTGTTTTTCTCCAGCGTTTTTGCTTGATACATCTAGTAAGTGTACCTTGATGGGGGCAATCATTGGCTTTAACGGTGCAATACAGATAAATCACAGGATTGTGCAAATCCATAAAATCATATTAAAATTCTTCTGCAACAGTCATAGACTGTGTTAAATTTGAGTAACAGTTTACCAGATAGAAACCCAAACCACTCAGCCACCCTGTTTCTAGAAGGCGGCATATATGAGTGGTTTAGCTTGCCAGCATTTTCGGTGCCTCACTCTGAGAAAGCCTGCACAATTATTTGAATTAGAAACTGTAAAATATTAGAGAAAAAAAACCACACAACTTTTTCTTGTAACTTTCTAAACGGCACAAAAATACTTCAGGTAAACCATGTGCTTAACAAATAAAATAGATGTGGTGTCGAGGCAGTCCGTTTACTCACCGAGTGTGTAAACATCTACTTCGATAATGCGTTTTCTATTACTGATGATTTTTGCTTGTTCGTTCAGCATAAAGTAAACCGGCGACCTAATCGGTTTATTCCTTTTGTCCGTATACGTTGCAGACAATATCAGTACTTAAATAATGCAAAAATCTGCAAAAAAAATCGTGAACCACATTAGAACAGTGAAGTCGAAGGGGCATAACTCGATAAACCAGCAACATGGGTTGTTTCCCTTTCATACCACAATTTTGATTTTAACAAATGCCTGTATCGACATATTTTTCAGAAGTCATGTCGGTGTTTGTGTCTCTGGGGAGACGAACTGGAAACGGTTCGATGTGTTCCAAGCACGCATCAGTTTCCTGCAATCATCTACTTTTCGTGCATCCTTCGAACTATTTGCTACTGATTTGTTTATGTTCATCTGACTTACCACAGCACAATTTCGCATTTGAGCATTCCGCTGAGTCGTTTGGAGGACGGCGACTGAAGGGTTTGCCCCAATCTACACAATATTAATATTTCAGTTACTAATATAAAAAAGAAATATTTTTTACATTTCCACTCGAAAACTTTGACAAGCTTCTTTCGATTCCTTTGGAGGACATGTTACGACTTTGAATATAAAGTCTCAGATGGGAATCGAACTAAGTCTAATCTTAAATCATTTCGCAAGCATGCGGGTATCATTGAGCTTTTCAACGTCGCCGGATTGTTCCGAAAAATTTCTACTCAAACCCCTCATCATCCCGCTAAGGGATGCCACTTCTGATATTTACAATTTATGCTCTTTATGTTACCTGTTCGGTTGTTACATATATTATGTTCTAGGCATATAGTCCCTCTAACATTTGCACAAGAACACTCTGACAAGCGTTGTCATTGTTGACAACGCTGTAGCGAGACCACGCCAAAGTAGTGTAATCATCTCCTGGATGGCAATGATCACTTTTGTACCTCAACATGTTTGGGCTTTGTCCCAGTGAGTCACAATTAGATACGGATCACCAAACACGCGATTTGCATCGCTTCCACACGCCTTGACACGGCAGCGGTTCAACCGAGTTGTTGCAAAATTAACTTTGAATAACAGGGGATTTGGTTTACACCACCCCATCATTACTTACAAGTCACCAGTCCTTTGTCGTCCACTTTCGGATTTATTGGGTGTGATTGTTTTCTTAACACGAGAGATGGATCTTGTATGAAATGACTAGGCATTTTTAATATAGCTGTGAATGTCATAACGATGCTGCTGCCGCTTGACCTGATAAGTCGACCTATGAATCAATTAAAACTCTGTCACTTGACTTTATTCTCTTGTTGCATTGGTCATTTCGACCTTATGTTATGTTAAATAGTTTTGTTTTATTTCTTCATTTTATGTAAAATGCTCTATGTCGATTTTTATTGGCGCGGAGTGCACTTGATGTTCTTTAAGATACGTTTATCTTTCTTTCGGCAACGGTAAATATTTCTGTCAGTACACAATAGCCAATAATCGGAGAGGACGGAAGGTAACGGAGAGAGGCAATGTTGAACAAGAATGGTGGCTGATTGTCACTTGTATGAAAAGGGGAAATAATCAAGCATTGCCGTGTCCGTCAGTTTTCGATTCCGAAATGCAAAAATCGCTAAGGGATATAACCGAGGTGAGTCACGGTTGCTTCTGGATATCAAGCTATGCCGGATAGCAAACCAGCACCAACTTAAATGTACTATGCGCCACTGTTCAATTTTCAACATTGCCCTGGCGAAGTGACCAGTCTCGTCAATCTATATTCTCGGGTATATATGCGCTGTTTGCCTGCCTGTGTACAATCCGCAGAGGTGATCTGCGTGTGTTCACTAAATTGGTAGCCTTATGTTTTGTTCTCTGTTCGCGACAAAAATCCGAGGAGGATAAGTAAATTGGGGATCTGCTTGTGTGCATCCAGGGGAACCCATCTTAAATGGCGTGTCCGGGCATTTCTACAGCCAGCATGGGGTTTTATCCATTGAATGTTTTTATCCACGTATTGCCAATGGGAATCTATGATGTTTGCTTATTAAAAATGTCATGTTTTTCGTAGGGTAGAAGTCCAAGGAGTTTAAACTTCCTTCCTAATTTGACCTTTGTCCGCGAGGGAAGGGAGCAGCCAGGCATTACCAAAGTGTCAGTAAAACGTATAACGTCTGAGCCAATAATACGATGCAAAATCCTAACATTTGAATGTAACGAAAGTCCATTTAGAGCAATGCTTGTTTGCCTATGTTAGTTACCAAGTTCTAGTTAGTGTGACCCAAAATATCGTCCATTTATCAGATTTCTGAGAACGATTGTGCAGCTCACAGGAAGAGAAGAATAAATTCATAGGAAGAGAACAATACTCTTTACGATCTAATAATAAGTTTTCTCCCTTAGAACTGAACCGCCAAAGTGTCTGACATAATCATCTCGTACATGTATAAATAGCAAAGGATTATTCCGATAAACTTCTTAGATCAATCCCCTTAAAAGTGGCTAAAACAGTTCGTAAAAATGATATGAAAACCATCACGTGTACATATTATTAACCTGTGTGTGATGGTACTCATGCCCGCATGCGGGTAATTCAAACCGGTGCATTTGACCCTAATGGACAGACGTGGGATAGGAGGGTGCTTTAAATCACACTCTTTTTCTTCTAGATGCGACGGAGCGACATAAACTGTCGCATTGGGCTTTTTTTCCACTATACACTTGCAAGTCGTCATCAAAGTGAAATACTCTTGAGTACGACGTTACACACCAATCAACTAAATAAATGAATAATAAATGATTGCATTCTTAATATATATATTTGGTATTGTTTGCAGAATAACATTTGTTAACGAAACTTAATTTTTTAGCGTGTCATGGATTTACCAGGCACATAAAGTCTTGCAACCTGCAAATTAATTAAATTAGATTACTAGTTGAACTTTTTTGAAGCCTATGACGAACAGCGTTTGCTATCAATTGAAGTAGAGATACACCCAGAAAGTAGGCCGATGTGCTTGCGTTAAGATAATGTTTAAAATATGTCAGAATTCATCAGAATCAACCTGTAAGTTTCTGCGGTTCCATGTGCCAGAATATTCACCTAGAATCTGGTAACTTGTAGTTTCATTATCGTTGTATTCAATTTCATTTGACCATCCCATTATTCTGTACCTGAAATATCCCGCGAACATCTGGTCAGTAGTGACTCAGGGTAAGTAACAATGAGCTATGTCAACCTACTTTCACAAACCAGTCGCTTCATTTGATTTATGAATGTGATTCGACATGTCAAACGTGATTCTAAAAGACATCTTATATTGGCTGGGTTACGGTTTTGAGATTTTAGTTGGCAACAAGTGAAAATCATTGGAATGGAGCATTGTCTATCCATAAACACCGATCTCTAGACAGTCGACAACCTATAGCACTTTACTCTAGTGACAGATTGGCACTTAGCACTTTCTGGTCTGAGCGGGAGAGTCGATCACCCAAAACAGAAGATAAATCAGCTAGGTGAGATAAATCAGCTAGGTGAGATAAATCGCAGATATAGGACAGCTAAGACACTCTACTTAATGGCGCATTCTGCTCGTTTAAATATCACGGTAATAATATGTCTGCCTGAACTTGAAAAACTAGCAAGAACAGCTCTTGTGAATGTAATTGATAATTTTGTATTGGTCATCTCAAGTTGATTCTTCACTAACAATACTCCACTGGTCGTGGAAGAGCCCGTGTGTTTTCGCGTGAACACTCCACAAGAGTACACTTCTGGGATGTATTGAAACTTCTACTATCGTATGCATAATCAGTGAGTCGTTATCTGATTCGGAATGCGACGAGTGTCTGGCATATATATTCCACTTGTCCGTTAAAAATATTTTTAAAAACTGTTTTGAGCTTAACTATTTGCAAAAGAAATTGATCCAACAGTAGGCTTCTAGAAAGTACTCCAAATTAAACCGGAATGAAATTCGATAATCAGAATTTCCATCAAATTTCTATGATTAGATCAGACTGTGCCATTCTGATGGATATTGATCCTGATTCAGACAGCACGAGTTGAATCTGTCCCTTCTAACCGTAACCTGTCATTCAATTTATTGCGGACATGATGAATATTGATTAGCATGCAGCTAAAGTTAACGTGGCTGGTTTCGGCTTTGTACCACGAACACAATTAAAGAACACAGTTATAGCTAAGACACAAACAGAGTACATAGTTCCTTGATATCTTGCTTTCATTATGATGAGATTTGTTTCATAAGTTTGGATGGAGCCACGACACCAATAACACCTGCTCAGAACTTTAGACGTTCTGATGTTGAACAGACTTGAAACACATCTTGGAAGCATGAGCATTTTATTTTTGATGCCGAAATTTTTCCGGTGGTTGCTGAGATCGCGGGGCGATGTTTACGAGGTTACTTCAATTGTTTTCCTTCACATATCGGCAACGCAAAGTACAAAATACCGGTGATTGCGAACCAGCCATTTGAATATATCCATAGCAAAGGAGTTCAAGAGGAACTTTGGAAGCACCGTCCAACTCTTGGATTTGAAATGTAGAAATTTTCGGCATGTTTTTGTAATGTGAAAAACTGTAACGCAGAAGGTTGCTCAATAAGTCATACTCTGTTTGCATTATTGTTTTGCTTTAATTTCCTTTTTGTGATGATTTAAGATAATTTTATTTCCAAATGCGAGTAATTATCGCAGTGTAGAGTCCTATGTCCAAATTCTTAATCACGTCAAAAATTCCATCAACGGGAGAGGAGTCTTATAAATATCGGAAATTGACAGAAACGAACTGTAAGAAGATGTGGTTAAAGACTGGTGCCAATACAGAAGTAGTCAATCCAATTCAAATCACGTCCGAGACACAAACTGATGCCGCCTGTAATTAAGTTGTGTATGAAGTACATACTTGGGTCACGTTAGCTCAACCAATTAAGACTTTTAATGGTTGTCATAAGAAGAAGCAAGACTTATGACTGCTTATTTCCGTTCAGTAGATCGACGGTTGTCCAATTTACTCAAATTTCTGTGTACATAAAACACGGCTACAATGAGGCCCTAGAAGCATTTATTTGCTCCTGTTACTATTGTATGGCTTAAAGTCACATACGCACCCAAATATTCTGTATTTTGGGTTTTCACAGAATCACAAGAATTATATATATTTTCAACAAAATGGTATTTCGTTAATTCTACTCCCAGATTTGAAGGTAACGGTAGTTTAAATACCTGGTAAAAGGGAAAAAAACTGAAAATTCTGCCAGAAATTCTTATTGGAAATGTGTTAATCTGCTGTCACATCTCAGACACACTGTTATGTGCCGACGGCACTCCGAGTCAACAGTATTAGCCACCAACACCCTTTCCTTTACAAGGTTCAAAATGTTAGCTCGTTCTCCGCGGCTGGATCAAAGTATTTTTAACAAATATGGCCAGCCCTTTTCCGTTAAATTCAAATAACTGCTATATTTCTCCTGGTCCGTCCGTACAAGCTTTGTACCCAATGAATATTTTTTATTTTAACGCGACTGTTTTAATTTCTGAACAAACATCAAATCTTGTAAAAATCGAGGAAAACGGAATTGGTTGAAAAATCCAAATTGTGGGTGCGTATGTGACTTTAAGTTGCTCAATGAGTTAACTTTCAAAATTTGTTTTCAAAGCTTCTGCTTTCCTTGTTTACTATGTATCTGCGGATTTCATGGATAACTACATAGAAGCTTAATTATAGTAAAAGCTGAAGTGCCCTGATGGTTATCACTGAGGCGACCATAAGCCTGTTCCGCTGAATTGAGCCCTTAGACTAACAGTCAGTTTAATTGTATGTGTGTTTGAAATGCAGTTGAAATGAAGTGAATTATCTGCTGGAAGTATAGGTTGCTCAACCATCACAGAACGCAGATTTGAAATAGTCAACATGCAGTCCATAGAGCATCATATTTTGTTGTTTACGACCGACTTACTTTAAACAAGTGAGTTGCGGCATGCGTTTGGTAATGTTGCTAATGAATTCTAAAATGAAACAGTAACCAGCAGGAAGGGTATTGCAGGTGCTTTGTAAGCATGGAATAAAATCCTTCGAGGCGAGCAGTGATGGATCAACTACTAAAACTCTTGTCTTTTCGTAGCTTTGTCCTTCTGAGAAGTTTAGCCTATCCTGACTCTTGATTCATAAGAATACTTTCAATAAAACTGACTTAAAATTAACAATTTCTGCCTTTAAAAGAATGGTTTTCCTCTTCGGAATTGCGCAAATTGATTATTTTATTATGCACTTCCTCTTGTGTAGAAAGACAATCCGAGAAACGGCAAAGGAAAAGGTCGTTTTCAAATCATTATTTTGCCAAACCAGCTTCACAAACCATGACGTTAACATCAGAAGTGTTACTCGGCGCATTATCGATTTCCATTAGACATTGATAATGCAGACTCTAACAAACTTACTGGGTTAGTCGTTTATTAACCTGCCGCTAGATATCTCTGCCAAGTGAAGGTGTTAAGTGAATTTATCTTCAAGCTCTACTGCTCCTTGATTGTATCTCAGGTAGACTTAATTACACACTGTAGATGAAGCTGTGAAGGACATTATGATCATACATCAGCTAGATTTACTGATCAGTGACGATGTGTGTTTAAGATTATAGGGTATATACATAACTTGCATATAGTTCAATACAATAAACATAATGTTACCTATTGGTATATGTCTTTTATTATTAGTGACATCCACTGTTCGTGTTACTTAATGTGTTATACAGAATGTATGAATTGTCGTTCACACTAGCCTCGTAAATTTCGTTCGGCGATGTAATACACCAACGAAGTCCAGTTTCTTTTAACAAAAGTGAAACAGGTCTTTCATTGTTCACATCAATATATCAAGAGCAGGAGTTCCCAAATCGCGATGTGTTCACTTTACTATCAGCTTGACCCGACGGAATGCGGAAGCAATGTGACAGTGTCATTGTGATGAAATACACAAGCAGTGTCACACAATGCGGACGACATGTAACAGTGTCATTGTGATGAAATACACAAACTGTGTCACATAATGCGGAGGCAATGTAGCAGTGTCATTGTGATGAAATACACAAAGTGTGTTACAGAATGCGGAGGCAATGTAGCAGTGTCATTGTGATGAAATACTCAAACTGTGTCACAGGATGCGGAGGCAATGTAGCAGTGTCATTGTGATGAACTACACAAACTCTGTCACAGAATGCGGAGGCAATGTAACAGTGTCATTATGATGAAATACACCAATTGTGTCACAGAATGCGGAGGACATGTAACAGTGTCATTCAGATGAAATACACAAACTGTGTCACAGAATGCAGAGGACATGTAACAGTGTCATTCAGATAAAATACCAAACTGTGTCCTAACAATGTCATTGTGATGAAATACACTAACTGTCTCAGAATGAGGAGGACATGTAACAGTGTCATTGCGATGAAATGCACAAACTGTGTCATTGCCTTGAGCAGCTTTATTCAGTGTGCATTAAATCACTCTCTGAATCGTTTTACATCGAATAACCTACATGTATTTGTGTAGATAGAAATAACATCGACTGTCCCTTAGTATTACAGACACATCTATTATATGTATATGGTTTTCTGATTGAATGAGCAACA
>JAVFBZ010153660.1:0-13699 GCA_032466195.1 Katharina tunicata
AATGTTTCCCCCCCCCCCCCCCCCCCCCCCCAAATAAATGTTTTATTTAAAAACAAACACAGAATCTGGTGGATCTTCCTTTGTTATTATTGTGATTATTGTTAAGACCCTTTATCTTTCAAATTATATAAATAACTTTAGCTAATTTTTGAATCTACTCAAGTTTGCCAAATTGAACAATATTTAGTATAAATGCTATTATTACCATAACAATACATCACCACCTAATAGCATTTATACTAAATATTGTTCAATTTGGCAAAGTTTTATTTTTCTATGTTTTCTTCATATGTTTATACTGAAATATAGTTTAAATGTGTATGGACTAAGCAAAAATTAGTAATTTATACCGTACTATATAAATATATATAATATATACGGCAACGTAAAATTTGATGTCGTTATATTTGTCTCTATATACACGGTCAATTATATTTTCGTGAAAAAAAGGTAGCAAACTATGGTGAATTCGTTTCGCATACAAATTAAACTTACGCATGCACTGTCGGGCGGACATAATAAATAGAATACCCATAAAAGTAAAGTTTTTATCCCGTGATCGGAAGCTGAGATACAAGGGGCCGTCATTATATAGACATACCGGTATACAAAAGAAGGCTTTTATCAAATCTTAGACGTGTTTGTGACACGTGATCAGGTCAACTGACAGTGGTTAAAGACCTATCTCAGAAATAAAGATAAACATCATGCGTCTTTTACATGAGCTCCGCGTGTTAATCCCAATTATAAACAGGTCAGTCAAATCGGATTATTGACTTAATGCATAGACAGAAAAAGCCGAGCAAAGCAAACCCCAAGATATACCGGAAACATAAGAATACAGGCTTAGGATATACCAGAAACTTGAATTGTTACAATATTTGTTGAATAAAATCTGTCTTTCGTGTACTGTTTTACATACGATTTCTTGTATAAGATTTAAAACGTTTACAAGTACAACGTGACCAAATAATCCGGGTGTAGTTCAATTACATAACAACATAGTTAATACGTGTCACTCGGTGTTAGACATACACTTGTACGTCATAGCCAGGAGAACATCAGGTGTCTCACTTGAATTATGCCAGTTTGACACAGATAAAATGTAGGCCAGTTAAAAGGTCAATGAACAACGCATAGAAAAACTGACTGTATGACCCCCACTCGGAAGCCCTCGAATGTACTGCGAAAATCATCTCTGACGTGAAATATACGATCACAGCCAGTTAAGCCCGAACTTCTTCAAAACCTGTGGATAAAACTGACAATATAGACAGATCTCATACGGTGTCCATTTGTTTTATACATTCAGAATATAACTTACTTCTTAACTAAACTTTGGTCACTTAGAGCCATATGAAATTCGCTCGGTTGCCCCATGTTTGCTAATATGTGTTTATTTTGCATGCATACGCGGTAAATATGCTTCCGCCTTTCTGGGCATATTCATACACCTATTACGGCCGGGCTACGTGGTGACAGCGAAATAGCGAGGTTTGACCGATTGGTACGACCCCTATAGGCGCCAAGAATATCCCACTGTGCAAGTCCCGTTCGCTTCTGATTTACTTGCGGGTACATTTTCGAAACTGTGGCGCGCTCTTTTGATTAGTGATCTTTCAAAATGTTTCTTTTGCTTTTGGTTCAGTTATACCACCGGACGGGACAATTGCCACCTTTTTAACTTCCCGCGTGAAGTTATGTCTAAATAAAAACAACAGCATGTACTCGGAAGTCGGAACTGGTAAGATCTCGTGAAATCTCTTTCATCACATGATGTGACTTACGGGCCCTATATTTACACACCTGCAGACACAAAACCGTCATGGTATAAATAGTACATAAAAGTGTAAGACTTGCTGCACGTAATGGAAATATGTTGCCGTGCGGGTTCTAGAATCAACAGGTAATGTAATATACATACAATTTTTGCATTTAGGATAACACGTGGTGTCTTTAATGCTTTGATTTTCACACTTATTTGATAATTATAACGTAGCCCTGCATGACCCCTAGTTATATGACATGTTATTCAATGGAGTTATTACTGAGTGTCTGGGTTTGAAACATTGATAAATGTCATGCTTGTACTATCTTTTCTGTAGTGCTTATGTTAAAAAGTTTAAATAAAATATTTAGACAAAAAAATGTTATTTATTAATTTGAATAAAATGTTTGTCCAATGGAAATTCATTCCACGTGCCCTGATATTGAGTTCTACATGCCCAAAAATTGAAAATTACGAGCTACGAAATTAATTTAAATCTGGAATGTGGTAATCTACACAGTTGAAACACCTGACAGGTGTGCGTCATAGATTGATTGATTGATTGGTTGATTGATTGATTGATTGATTGGTTGGTGGTTAATGCCGTGCTCAAGGGTATTTCACTTATATGACGGCGCTGTATTCCAACAGTTGACAGCGGCTCTTAACATAACCATGAAATGTGTAGTCACTTTAGCGTTTTTGCTGTTGGAAAGATAATGTTCCTCCAGTGCTAAGTAGCATAGCATGAAAATAATCTGGAAACATACTGTCTTAGACCAGAGCACTTGGGCGTCATGGAGATAAATTTCTGGCGGGACAGTAATCAATCAGTCAATCAACTAACAATGGCCGCATGAATGTGGGGTTCAATAGGTCAGGCAATACTTAGGCTCTGTGACGCGTAATTCATCATGTAACTACAGTAGTATCCTGTATACCATTATTCTAAACGCTATGTCTATAACAGCTTGCAGGCGCAGTCAACCCACGTTTGGACACTCGAGTGCGCAGGTCACAAGGAACCAGTTATGACCGGACCATTATGACAACTTTCGTTTTGCTGGGACGAAGAACTGTTGCACCGGTTTCACCCGGATTAACTTTCGTTTTGCTGATATATAGAAGTATGGCTGTGGCGGTAAATTAGACGCTGGCGAGAGACAAATAAGGCTACTGCTCACAGCTTGTGATTTGTTAAGTAATTTGCTGCATCTGTTTACGCTGTTCTAAACTTCTCAACTATATGCTGGTGCGAAGCGAAACACAGGTTATACGGTAGATGCAGAGATCTGTATCGTTATTAGTCTACTACGTAATCCATATATCACGATACAGAACAGTACTGAACACAAATGTGTCAGTTTTAGTTTTGGCACGTATTGGTTAAAACTTGTCCAATTAAGTGACTTTCAATTCTGTTTGGTAAATTAAACTTTCAGAGATAGTTTATGTATCAAAAATCCGCACCTCGCGCATAAGTAGGCCTAACATTCGAAACCAAATTCGAAAATCTCCCTCAATCACTCGACTTTTGTTTGAAATTACTTCCGCATAGCGAGTTTTTCACATTTAGATGTTACTTCAAATACAATATTTTGTACACAAGGAATTGGAGAAAATGTATAATATGTATCGATAAAGTAAATTTCAAATTTGTGCTCCGCATTGCCCTGTACGATGCTCGAATTTCAATGTTTTAGAATGGCACAGTTCTGTAGCTATAAGGTTACGGTATCTTTTCGTCAAACGCACTCGTGTTTTTCTCGAGAGCACGAAGACGTTAGCAGTATATAAACCGATGAGACAAGTTATTATAAATAAGTCTACGGCTGTGGGCAATTCGCTTCATGTTTTTAAGTCGTTCGCCTTATTGCACAGGCCTCATTTTATGTATATTCGTTCAATGTTCTACTTGCATGGTTGCACCATTAAAATATGTATCCATTGCAATGTTATTATTGGGAAGCAATATGAGCCATGCTCACAGCTCGCAGGAAAATAAAGCTTTAAAAAAAAAGTCGTTCGCCGATCGGGAGTTTTCACTTACGGTATAGGTCCTATAAAACGATCAAGTTTGTTACGGTACCATAACAGCATCTCACCTGACCTAGATCGATTGTCCAAAGCTCGAATGACCCAAACCGTATCAGGATACACCACATGGTAGGCTAATATAACTACACATAACTCTATACGTTTAACTTACGACTTGTTTAGGTGAACATTGTGTAAGTTAATTGCCGTTAACTTTATGACAATACTACCAGATATTGGTAACTTATACATTTCTAAGTCTGGAAAAACTCAACTCTGCTGTGGTGAGGTTTTCCTTACTTAGAAATGTATTCTATAGCCAGCTGATAGCTATCTTAATAAGACATAAGTAAATAAGTACTGAGGCCTATCTATACCTGCTTTTAATTTCCACAATGTCGGAATGACATTCTCAATTATATATATGCATCAACAACAGACATGTTCAAAAACATATGCCTACCTGTAAATATGACGTCACAGATTTTTTCAAAAACATTTGCCTACCTGTGAATATGACGTCGTTCTTGTTAACACGTTTGATCTATATCGATCAGATCTTTCTCCTTCAGATTGTATATAGTATTAAACCCACTAGGTTCACTGGTCTGTTAGTACACATAAACCCACGTAGATACGCAGAAGGGGTGTACTGTACGGCCTATCAACTGTGTATAACGAAATAATATGATAATAAGCCTGATACAGTTTGGGCACTCTCTGCACCGTCTTCGACTGAGAAACACGCTACGCCGCTTGATGTGGAGAATTCCTTCAAGGTTTTGAATTTGAGACGAGAGAGGATACAGCTGCAAGTAATGTCCGCGGTATAGTCTTATATACTCTAAATTACTACAGCCGTCTCACGCTGTCTACTTAGATCAATGATACACGATAACATGCCTGTAGGCTGGCCTAAACATACATTAGATAACGCGTATTGGCCTACTAAACGTACCATATTCTACTGGGGCACACAAGTAGGTCTACCATTCCGCTGTTTCTAAAGAGTAGCAACCCCTACATAACACAAGCCAGTCCTAGTTTTCGTCCCCATCCACTGCCTGTGTTTACAAGTTCAATGCGGATCAAGATCACGTGGTTTAAGCCGTCCATGAGATATTTTCCTGAGTCAACCCAAAGCACGTGGTCATCAGTCGGTCTTTGTTGTGGTTGAAAGCTTGTGTCAATTTTGACTCACTTCGTGTATCTTCGGTTTTACTACGGAAACTTCCGAACCTAAGCTCGCCGTTTTCTTCACGTCATCTTAATAGTTTTTGAAATTATCTGGTTTCTGAAACATCGATAGCCACATTTTAAAGAATGCATAGAAAATCTGAAGCCCGGTAGAGAGCGTCCGAGACACAAATGACCCGCACAGGTTAGAGGTTGTTCAAGAGATACAGGGTACTTTGACCTCAATATACCTTATAAATGTCACGTGAAGTTATTGAACAGCACTAATTCACGTAAAAAAATAAGAGATCAAATGTCTGCAAGACAAACATAGACCGTCTTGCTAATAGAAAAAGGGTTTAACTTGAGTTCACAAATTAGGCCTACATTACCGGTACAGCATACATAACATAAAAGGAAAGAAAATACTGAAGACGATATATGATCAATATACAATACAGTAGGCCTACAATTGGTACTTCATGCAATGCCACAACGCTTGGGTACGTTTCAGATCAGTGACCCTGAACTGCTATCCAATTTATCCGTGAAACAAAAAATCTGAAATCATGAGAACATATAAAATTTCAGTTTAATCCACTGAAGCGTTGCAAACAAAAATAAACAATAAGTAAAAAAGAAAATGTAAAATTTCAGCTAAAACAACTGAAGAGGTAATGAGCAAAAAAAATATTATTTTGAACATTTTAAGTTGTCATAACTTCATAAAAATCTCTTTAGGTTTGGTGGGGGCTTCCTGTGACGTATAGCTACAGAACTGTGCCATGCTAAAACATTGTAATTCCCGAATCGTAATGCCGGGCACACATTTGAAACTCACCGTCTTTTTCGATACTTATTATACATTTTCTTCAATTCTTTGTTCATTTTTTTTTATCAAAATATTGTATTTAAAGTAACCTGTGAGTGTGAAAAACTCGTCATGCGGCTTTAATTTCAAAACAAAAGTCGATTGATTGAGGGAAATTATATCTCGGAAAGTTCAATTTGCCAAACAGAATTGAAGATCACTTAATTAGATAAGTTAAAACCAATAAGTGCCAAAACTTAAAATTACACATTTTTTTCCAGTTCTGGTCTGCATCATAATATATGGATTACGTAGTAGACTAATAACGATACAGATCTCTGCATCTATACCTGTGCCGTTGTGATCCCTGAGCTTAGTGGCATCAGGAAGCCCGTATGTTGCATTGATCTGTTTTTCATTCTAAATGTACTGGTTTGCTTTGTTTGTTGCCACTGTTTGTCCTCCCCCTCCCCCCTGTAAACCTTAGGTATATAAGGGAAGTTTTCCGGTGGCTGCGGAGTTCGCGCGGTGCTTTTTTCGAGTTTTCTTCCCGGTTTTCCACCATACACCGGCAACGCAAATTATTGAGATTTTTAAGTCGTCATATAAGTGAAATACTCTTGAGTACGACGTAAAACACAATCAAACAAACAAACAAACAAACAAAGCCACTGTCGTCAGGAGTAGTGTTTTCTTCACTCATCATTGGACTGGTGCGCCGTCGTGGGAGTGAAATAACCTGAAGTACGCCTCAAACCAGGAACAAACAGGAATTCAGCAGCATTTAAGTTTTTCTGGATTTTTTTTATATTTCTTTTTTGCATGCAGGGATTCTCACGGGAGTCGAACCCACGATCCTCAGAGGAAGGCACGAAATCGCCAGCAGTAAACGGCCACCTAAACCACGCAGCCTTCTACCAAACAAAAGGTTAACAAGCGTACATTCACTGCCCCTCTGATATTGATAAGTTGACAGGCTACAGCTTTGGGAGCTGTCATTGACAGCTCCCAAAGCTAATCGCAATGAGATATTGTTTGTGTCGTTAACAGTGACCGTTATCAGTGTTTTCGTTTTTCGAGATAAAACTCTGATACTGAACAGATTCTAGTTCAGAATTTATTTTTGTTCAGACTGGATAGAAAACTGTCCATGCAGATTTAAGAACAGTACAGATCAGGAGTTGTTATTCCCGCAAGGGTCTCAGTCTGCAAAATTTTCTGAACTAGAATCTGTTCAGTATCAGAGAATGTTATCCCCCCAAAAACGAAAATAATGTTGTGACACCTTCAAAAGAACATCGATAAGGGATATTTATTCAATACACCCAAAAGTCCGGCTTCTAAACAGCTATGAAATTTATTAATTTTATTTTATTTTATTCATTTATCTGATTCTTGTGGTATATATGGGAGCCTATACTAAAGGTTAACACTACTACTACTAAATGGCTATACACGCTTTTTAAAAATCTTTGCCTACGACATTATTTTTTAAATCATTGTTCTCTATAACACATATATAACATATATATTGTTATTATTTTATACAATGAATATACATTTATCTGAGACTGATTAGCTATTTTCTTTTTATTTAATGGTCATATACATTTCTTAACTCAATAACTTATTAAATAATTACTTTAAAATATTTTGATGATTTTTATTTAAATTATTTATCTAAATTTTTAATGTAAGTTATTAATGTATTTGAAGTTTGTAAGCTTACACGTGTATATACTTTCTGTTAATGTTTATTGTTTAATATCGTTATTGTATTGTTGTTTTAACTGAGAACTTCAGGGAAGATCAATTAATTTGACTGTATTATTCTCGTTAAATAAAGTTTATTATTATTACTTGAACTACTTCGCCTTCAAATCTGGTACGATGAAGGGAACTAAGCAGTCCCACGATGAACCAAGGATGCGGCATCGACATGACAGTTCGTTTCCCCCGAAAAATATTTGCAGCAAACTCAGGCGCGATAAAACAAATTAGAAGTACATGAATTGATTTGAAACGTGTGACCTATTTTATTCAATAAAATTCGAGCATTATTTCTTTTTATTTGACCCTTTTCGTTTCAAATCGAAGGAGCGGAATAGCATTTGTTGATCAACACGTAATTAACCAAACGATAAGTGTTTCGTCTCGCAATATAGTAAAATAGTAAACGTACCGGTAGGTTTATCAGAAGTCTTTGGCCTGCCAGATGGAAGCCTATACCTATATAACAATGATATAATTTTCCGTTTGATTTTGAATACCCGGTACAGTGTAAAATATCAATCAAATTATTTCTTATTTCAATATAAGATAGAAAGCCCTTGAAGAAAAGCGCCTGAGTTCACGCTTTTCCCACAGTCAAAGGCGTGGGGTAGCAATATCACTTGGACGTTGTTGTTGTTTCATAATAGAAAGAGGCTTGTCGACAATCAGCGGAATGTCTGGTTCATCATCCATCTTGTTTAACGAAATTCCACAGCCCTTCACGAGAGAGCGCCGTTGTAGTCATAAGCTGCATAAATCACATCCTTGTAGTCTGCCAGAAATTTACACAGTGCGATTTGTACTTTCTAAAATAGAGAATATAATCATTCTCCCTATCGTCAAGTCTTTGACTAAAAGGTACATTCTTGTTCAACATCGCTTATCTCCGGTACCTTCCGTGACTCTCCGATTGTCGCCTTTTGTGTAATGACTGACCTTTTTTTTTTAGCCCATTAGCGGTATATTTACCGCTGCAGACAATGTTTGTATCGCATGTATATAGATAAACGTATCCTCTAGGACATGAAGTGCATTCCGCACCAATAAAAATGGACATAGAGCAGGTAACAGCAAAGAAATGAAAAAATAAAATAGATATTTTTAGCATAACATTAGGTTGAAATGACCAATGCAACAAGAGCATCAAATCACGTGAAAGAGTTTAAATTGCTTCATAGGTCGATTAATCGGGTAAAGCGTCAGCAGCCTCGCATTGACGTTCACAGCTTTTTTCAAAATGCTTAGGCATTACATTTATGTAATTGTAAATGTATACAAAGTTCGTCGCCGAAGTAAATCAATGGACCGTTTATACAAATGATGCCCAGTCATTACACATTCGTATTCACGCGATAGTTTCTACAGTCCACGTCCCAAGACATCTCTCGACGTAGGACGTAGAATATATTCTATTTTAGATTGAATCAGTACATACAAGTTCCGTCACCGAAATTAATCAATGGACACCGTTTTATACAAATGTCTATAGCCTATATATAGGTGTTGACAGACTATATTATTGTTCACCTGAAGAGAGTTATATCCGTGTGCTGTTTGTAGCGAGTAAGTTTATAGCTGATTATAGATGGTACTGCTTCACGATTTTATCTGTTTTGCATACTTCAAAACGGAAGTCAGTTAGTGCCAGGATATATTTATTTTCCAAACAAATCGTAATTACCAGGAAAAATATCATTAATATCAGAACAAATCTCTTAATTGCGAGATCTCGCAATTACGAGATAGTTGATCGCGTTAAGGTTTGATACAGATGCTGTCAGTAGGTGAATATGGCTACACGATAATTTTATATGGAAAAATAATATTATCCGTGCAGCTAACTTGCCTCCGTACTTAAATCGACTCTGTGACAACTTTTTTTTCTCTGGTAGTTTTAAATAAGCCCGGCTGCTGATGTTTGACCTGACTAATCGACCTATGAAGAAATTTAAACTCTTCACTTGACTTGATTCTCTGGTTTCATTGGCCATTTCGACCTAATGTTATGCTAAATACTTCTATTTACTTCTTATTTTTTTAGCTGTTACCTGCTCTTTGTTTATTTTTATTGGCGCGGAATGCACTTGATGTCCTATAGAATATGTTTATTTACATGCGATACAAGTATTGTCAGTAGCGGTAAATATATCGCTAATGGGCTAAAAAAAAAAGGGCCAGTCATATTACACTAAAGGCAATAATCGGAAGGGACGAAAGGGATTCCCCCTTGTTTACAGTGTTTTGATTGGTCAATGTGTTTCCACAAATCTCAACCTAATTGGGGGAATCCCTGAAAGGCGTAAAATCTTTATTATGGCTCATGGGAGACAACTCTCACTGTACTTTTTTCCCGAGACGAGACTGTCACAGACCTGAATGCTTAAATTAGTTGAGCTCACACAGCGTTATTTTGGAGAATAAACTGTGTTATGACAGCTTTTATAGTTTCACTGTGTACAGTCGCATGCTAAGGAACATTAATAATTACTTCAAATGTATGGCTGTGTTTGTGTGGCGATTTACTGCTAAATTTTATTGCCCTCATATAAGTGTAATAATACCATTGAGCACGGCGTTAAACACCAATCTAACAATTAATCAATTTGCAAAATGTTTTTTAGAAAACAAATCGAAAGTTTTGGATTCCCTTCATATTAAAATGACAGCCATAAATAAGGAGTTACGATTACGAGGTACGCGGAAAAATGTAAAGTTATTTTTTCTTGTTTATTAATTTTCGTATTTTCATGTATTTAAAAACAATATCTATTTTCCTATATTTAGACATATCACCTGTTTTATACCTCCTTTAAGCTAAAATGCATAAAATAATTAAATAAAGAAAAAATAATTTAAATAATTCTGTACTTTCTTTATTTGCGATATTTTCATTAATAAAAAATCAGAGCATAGATATCTTTATATTCATAAATATAAATTATTAAAGTACAGCATGTTATTTATATAACTTATTTTTGGCTGGTAAATCGTAACCATAAGCTAAAAAAAAATGTTGAAGTGCAACAAACATTATCACTCAAAAGTTATAAAGTAAAAAAAATATTGCTAGCAGTTAGATCACTTCAAACAGTAAAATTGTAAAAATGTAAAAGCACTCAGAAAAAACATATTAATAAATATCACAAGTAATAAAATATAATTTAAAACTGATACAAAAATAAATTTGGCATATCTACTATATTTAATGTAACAGCGTTTGAAAATACTTTTATGACTATTATTCATAAATAATTAAAAAGGCTACACTTGATAGTGATTCCTTTCACAACCTGTATCCAGTTAAGTCAAGAATATAAAATTGTTTCATTGTGTCATGCTACAATGCAACCAACTCGATTCCAATTAAATTTTAGCATTGAACTACGTACCGGTACTTCTTAGTTGATACATTTTCAATCTTTAAAAGCACATGCCCAATGATTAAAATTAACAAAGATAACAAACAACAACTAAAATATTCTCAATCATCGGTTTCAGCAGCTTTAGCTTTACTTTTTGTATCTCCGTTTCTGATTTTTCCGTCCTCTTCAATAGCAGTTACCTCCCCTTCGTCACCACGTGACTTCAAACTGTCCTGGTCTTCGCTTTTCACTTCACATTTTTGCTTTAGAGCTTCCATTTTCTTTGGGAAGGAAGACAGTTTGTTATCGGAAACGTCAAGGTTTAAAAGGGATGGGAGTTTACATATATTTTCTGGTAAAGATTCTATTAAGTTGTCAGATAGGTTTACCGTCTCTAAGGAGATCATTTTATTGATGTCGGACGGAATTGAGGTGAGATCGTTCCCGCATGCGTTTAGAACTCGTATCCGGTACAGGTAAGGGAGATCACTCGGGAAGGCACTGATGTGATTCTTTGCTAAGTTAAGAGTAGTCAAAGACGCTAATATGTCTATACGATCTTCGGGGAAGGACTCTAAAAGATTATTTGACAAATTTAGGTTGACTACTTTATGTAACTCGCCAAAGTTCTCTGGCAAACTAGCGATGCTATTGTCGGAAAGATTCAAGTGTTGCAGCGCCATAACTGTCAACAGCCCTTCGGGGAAAGTGCCAATCTTATTATGAGAGGCATTCAGGTCCTCAAGACAGCGTAATTCAGAAACTGTGTCCGGCAAAAAAGGAATTTTATTTACGCTGATATTGAGTTTTATCAAAAGACGAAATTTGCACCAATCATCGGGAAACTCTTCCAACAAATTTGTCGACAGATCTAGTGTCTTCAGAAACTTCAGACGACCCAACGACTCCGGGGCTTCTGACATTTTAATATTCGACAGATTGAGTTCGGTTATTTTTGACGCATGCTCTTTCTGAGCTATTACGTTGAAAATAGACCTGTGATCTACTGAAGGCATTTCCCACATATTTGCCGCCAAATTCACCGATGTCACACTTCGTGGCATCGTCAGTTCGGTTAACTCGTTCGTACTGACATCTAGCGTTCGAAGAAACGTTAAGGTATCGAGCGCACGCGGAAGGGACAGAATGGCGTTTCGTGCTATTTTCAACGTTTCTAAAGTTCTGAATTTTCTCAGGTCCTGGGGTATTCCTGTTAGCCAGTTTCCACTGAAATCTAAACTCTCCAAAAGCTGTCTCTCTCCAAGCGAATCCGGAATGTTTGGAATCTTGTTGTCCGTTGCTATGACGGTTTTTAGCGTAGTTATGTCCCCTAGACTGTTGGGTAGCTGTTTCATTTCGTTTCCTGACACGTCGATGCTGACGAGGTATTTGAGTTTGCAAATATCATCGGGAACCTCGCTTAGCAAATTATTGGCAACGGAAATGCTTTCAAGGCTGGTGATTTTAGTAAACACAACCATTGACGTTATGCGATTTCCCGAAATGTCGAGCGATTTCAATGCAACCATTTTCTCGAATGTCTTTGGAAGTACTTCAATTTTGTTGTTTGACACATCCAATTGTGTAAGCAGTTTTAGATTTGGTAGATCGGGAGGAAGTGCTACCAATTTGTTGTTTGACACAAGCAGTATGCGTAAAGTGAATTCCAAAAATTTAACCTCATCAGGTAGTACTTCCATTTCGTTATGAGATAAATTCAGAAAGTCTAGGTATTTTAGAAAGAACAGTTCCTTGGGGACTTCTTCCAGCTTGTTGTGAGACACATCTAGCCACGTCAAGGTGGTGACGAGATTAATTGTGTCCGGGATAAGAGTGATCATGTTCTTAGAAGCATCAATAGACTTAATAGCTGCTTTCTTAACGCCAGCAGCGTCAGGAAGATCCTCGAGTCTGTTTTTGCTGATATTCAGAACCAGCCCTGCCTGGTAAATAGTCTTTTTCAAACTCTTGATCTGATTATCCGAGACGTCCAAAAGTTCTAGGAACGGACACTTGTTGATCGTTTTGGGCAGGGATTTAATTTTATTTTCTGAAGCAAAAACAACTCTTAGGACTGGCGCTTTGTGTATGGTCTTGGGTAAACTCTTTAAAGTGTTGTGGCACACGTTCAATATTTCCAGGGAGTTACATTTCGCAATTGTTGGCGGAAGTGACGACATCAGGTTGACGCTGGCGTCAATATATTCTACCGCGTTCAATCCGCAGATTTCTTTCGGTAGCTTCTTCAGTTTGTTGCAATTTGCCAGAAACTTTTTCGCTAGCTGCCCAACTTCTTCGTTCTTGAACATCTCTGGGGGGAGCTTCTTGTGCCCCTGGGTTGAGTAATCGATGATCAGCCAGGGCTCATCCTCCACCTTCTTGAAATGTTTGCGAATGATTCCAGGTAGAGACATAATTTTACTTCCAACTCCCATAGCCGGAGGCGGCTTATCGTCTGCTTTACGTTTACTCATTTTCTGAAGAGAGAAAATTATATGTTAAATTAAAAAATCAAAAAAAAAAAAAAATAAATAAAAAATCAAGAAAGAACATTCTCGGATACCTTGGCCAAAGCTCTGTTTACTCAGGACAACTTAGATGGCGCTGCGAAAGATTGAGTTCATACTAGGACGTGTGGTCATTTTAAGTGACGTCATACAAATTGCTGTTCGGCTTACGCAGCTTTGAACTCCGAAACTGTTTCGTTCGATTGGTCAATCCCTGAATCAATCGTTCGTTGTCCCACCCATCAACTGTCCAACCACCATTCAC